>CAJNIZ010006847.1:27910-56612 GCA_905231905.1 Symbiodinium pilosum | reverse complement strand
AGCCAAATGTGTCAAGTACATTGGCGTCTGCATTCAATGCGTTATCAGTGCTGATACCTTAGCTTTACATGAGGAATGAGAACTCCGGAATTTCTCAACTTAAAACCCTAACCCTAAATCTGTTTACATAAATATAAAGAATCCCATACCCCAAAGAGTATGAAGGATCGCTAACATCGATCCAGTAAATCCTAATTTGAAGGGAACATGCCAGATTGAGGCTGGCGCTGCCATACTCGGGCGTGGTCTCTTTGCCTCATCCTGCCGGGAACCCTAAACCCTAAACCCTAAACCCTAAAACCCTAAACCCTAAACCCTAAAATCGGGCTCTACACTCCCCCAAACTTACATGAGCTACGGACTGAAGTTAGGTTGGGGGACCTGTAGTGTATTCTGTAGGGCTTCAGGGGGACCCAAAAAGGAATATAGTTCTACTCTTGTCCAAGGCTCACATGGTTTCCGGCTTAGGGTTTAGGGTACGGGAGGAGGTTGTCAAACTTATGGTCCCTTCTGGTGTATCCTAAATTTTCAAGGCCGTAACCTCATGGGAGCCAAGAAGGGCCGCATTTTTGTTCAAAATGTGGGGGGAGGGGGGAAATGCTGTCTTTGGTGTTTCTACTGCTGCTTGGGGGCTGGTTTTTTGGATGTCGGTTTTCAAAGCTATGGATCTCCGATGTTCAGCGCTTGGGCCTACGTAGGATGTTGCTTTCTGCGCTAACCTAAACCCTAAACCCTAAACCCCAATCCCAAACCCAGTTGAGTGTCGGGACGGAGATGGATTTTGAGCCCCCTGGCAGTGGCAGCTGCAGGTGCTCTTGCAACTGCCAAGGGGCTATATTGGGGTTATATTGGGTGTTAGAATGGAAAAGAAACAGGAAGCTACAGAGATTATAGGGATTATGTAGGGGTGATATGGGATTATATTGGGGTTATATTGGGATAATGGAAAAGAAAATGGAAGCTACTATTCAGGGTTTAGTTAGGGCGCAAGCTTCCAGCAACTATGAAGGCCCGGACGAAACCAGATCTTGCTTGTCTGGGGTATAGTAGCCCTAGACCTTAGCAGGAGACTTCCATCGGTATACCACAAGGATCTCACATACCCCCAATTCAGGGTACTAGGAAGGCCCGGGTTTACTTCTCTGCCAACTTTGGCTATGCTTTGCCCCTTTTTGCTAAACCCGAAGCTTTGCCCACATTACCCTAGGTTGAAAAAAGGGTCCTTGTTATATTCGTCTAAGGGATCTCATACCCCAAAAAGTATAAGAAGGATCCCTAAACCCTAAACCCTACACATCCCGAAAATATCCCCACATAACCCCTATACCCTACCCCCTGTAAAGGATCTTTTAACATTGATCCAGATTACTGTTACCCCAAATCTTCAACCACCCGCTGAAAGACGCCAATCCCGCCTCGAAATACGACAGCACGTGCGAAAACACGCTCTTGTGGACGCGATCTAAGATGCCCTGGTATACAGAATCTCTTGGGCTCAGGGTGCAGGCCTTTTTCGGATTTAGGGTTTAGGGTGTAGGATTTACTGCGCTAAGGGTCTATAGGCTCATGGGGGCTCAGAATGTGAGAGGTCTAAAAGCTGGAGGAGTCTACCCTGCGGAGTCACTGCGGCCCTGGTCAGTTTCACGGAAAAGAAAGGCCCCAAACTGAGGAGGTGTCTTCCTCGCCCGAAACCCAAAACCGTCATGCAATCCTAAACTCCTAAAACCTAAGCCCTAAACTTCTCTGCCATAAGGGGATCCTAAACCGTAAGCCCCACAACCCAAAACCCTTGCTAAACTGCTGGCGGCTTGCAGTTGGACCTTAAATGGGGAGACATCAAACGGTAAGAACTTCTCTCACCCTGGCAAGTAGACCACAAACCTCAACCTCCAAACACCTTCAGGTTTTGAAAACCATACCAACCCTAAACCCTAAACCCTAAACCCATAACACCTGAGGTTTAGGGCCTAGGCTTAGGAAGATGTTCTGGGTCTAAGTCAAAACCTAAACTCCAGTTCCCGGTCCCGATGTCCCGAGTTTGCTTGCAGCAGAGTATCCCTGAACCTCTAAGTCTATAAACCCTATACCTACATTGGCCCTAATGTCTCCTAAAACCTAAACCCTTTTGAAACCCGGGGCTGGAAGTCCGGCCCGCGATTACACACCGGCAAAATGCGATCAGAGTGCAAGTCTTAAAGTTTAGGGATTTAGGTTTTAGACCCCTGCCTTGGGCCCTTTGGAGCTTTAGGACATGTAGAAGGTCTGGGACACACGGGTTGGGGCTTTAGGGGTTTAGGCCCCCGATAACTGTTCCCTAACAGCCCTGAACCTCCTAAATCGCTCTACTTGGGTGAGCGAGAAGGCCGTACTTAATATAAAAGCTGGTAAGCCACTGGCCCAGAAAACCCATTATCCTACTATATTCGGGAATATACCTGAAATCATAATGCTGGAGCCCACGTGCCTTGAGCCTAATGATTGCGCTTTAGGCTTTGGATTTTAGAGTTCAGGGTGCTAGGTTTTAGGCTTAGATTTCGGATTGAATTCAGGGTTTCGGGGACCAGGGGACTTTGGTTACGTTAGCCCTCAAAATGAGCACTCCGCGACCAACAGTTGACTCTTACAGGGTGCGTGCTATATTGAGGTTGAAGTTCTCAAAACCCTGAACCTACCAACTACAACCCTAAACCCTAAACCCATACTCACAATGTGCAAAGTCCCGAATCAAAAGCCCTCAGTCCTGAACGTACCCAGGCTTCAGACCTCCTACATCATGCATTTGGACCTGACAGCACATACCGTTTGAAGCACCTTGATAAAACCTCGCAGGGTAGGCATATGCAACATCATATGCCCCCAACTACCTACATTTTTATGGGTTATACCCATTACCCTAGAAGCCCAGGTATCCATATAGTAGGTCCTTGGGTTACAGATAGTATATAATTATATAGGGTCTTAAGGACAGGAACCCAATATATAGGTAACTGGGCTTCTAGGGTTAGTTACTAGTAATCACTACTAAATTGTATTTCCGTTACAGGCATGTCCAAGGCCTGCCAGCCCAAACCCGAAGCCCTACCAGTATGGGCTATTAGACCCTCAAAATCCGTAGCAGTACCTTAAGAAGGGTAGATTAAGGGCCCTTTAAGGCTTAATACGGGTAGATTAAGGACCCTTTAGGGCTTAATAGGGGTAGATTAAGGGCCCTTTAAGGCTTAATAGGGGTAGATTAAGGGCCCTGTAAGGTCGCATAGGGCCCTTTAAGTCTTAAGTAAAAACCCATCCTGGTAAACCCGAAACCTGCTGAGCCCCAAACGAAGTCTCTGGCGCTCACCGCCACGCGCCAACGGTAGGTGTTGGCTGGGACAGGAAGCGCCGTGGGGCCCGGCACAAAGGGGCCTTGGGTTGTGTGCATTAGGTTTTAAGGTTTGAGGATTATAAGATTTAGGGTTTAGGGCTTTTTAACTTAGAGTCATCAATGGTAAATGGCGTAGCCTTGGGGACCACAGATACACATCATATCTGTGAATCACAAGGTCTGGGGACCGGGGTTTTAAATACTACGGTAGGGTTCAGGGATTATGGCGTAAGGTTACGGTTTTCACGTGTACGACGGTAGTTAGGGATGAGGATTTAGGGATGAGGGCTGAGAGTTCTTTAGGCTTTAGATGACGTTATAGGGTTTATAGGGCTCAGGTTAAGAGATGTCGCAATTCCTGCTTCAGATTTTGGAGACAAATGCTGGGCCCTCTGTTTTGAGAAGTGCCAGTGTAAGCATGGACTTCAGCACATAGGCTGGGAGAAGTATCCAGTACATATGTGAGCTATAGTCTGAACTTCTAGTATCCCCCTTCACAACCCCCATAGTACTCCCCTATATTACCCCTTATATAACCCCCTCAAGGAGTTTAGACCATAGCTTATGTATGAAATCAAGTAAGGGGTGCCTTGTTCCATAGTTGCACTGTTTGCCGGGCATCCAAATATTTTTGAACAAAAGAGTGATCAAGGAACAGTACGGAGTAGTCTATGGTAGTTTCCCAGAATACGGGCTCCCCAAAATAGACCACAATATGCTACAGTCCTTACGGCACCCCTAATTTTAGGAACCCCCCGATATAATCTATTGTCTACACGCCTAATTATCCCCCCTTAATAACCTTCACAACGCGAAACCTATGTAAATCCCTATACAGCCCCCCCTTTAAGGAGTTCAGACTATAGCTCATATAACCCTATAGTCCCTAAACCCTAAACCTTATACCCTGAACCCCTAAGCCCTAAACCCTTATCACCTAAACCCTCATAACCTAAACACCCTTGAACGGACTATAGCTCATATAACCCTACCCCGACCTCTCTTTTGCATGCCTATATGGGGGTTTCCCCAAATTAGGGGGTCCCCTTTTAGGGTTACAGAGGTTCTATAGGGGTTGTGTAGGGTTTAGGGTTTTAGGGTTCCCGAAATTCGGGGAACCATTTCAGGGGTCTCTATAAGCAGGATGAGGATTTTTTTGGGATCTATACTGGGGTTCCCCTTATTTTGGGAGACTACCACATAGGGTTTAGGACCCAGGGCTGAGGGCATTGATAATTTAGGGTTTAGGGTTTAGGGCTATAAACCCCAAACCCCCAACCCTAAGCCCTAAACCTCAAACCCTGAACCCAAACCCCAAGCCCTAAACCCTTAACCCATATTGTTCCCACTTCGCTGCTCTAGTTGGGCCTCCTGAATTCTAAACTCAAACCTTGAGCCCTCGAGCCCCAACCTCCTACTTAGCCCTAAACCCTGCTTGGAGGGTCAGGGGGACTTAGTAACAATGGAAGAGAAAATGGGAACTACTACATACTATTTAGACACGCGGAGTTCAGGAGACGCTTCAACTTTCTCTCTTCCAGCCCAGGCCTTTGCCAGCGGTTTGTTGTGGGGCTGAATTAGCAGGACGACAACGACTGTGTTGTTAGCGCATACTCTGGCGCAGGTTGAGATTGTCCATTGGCTCCCAAGGCGCCTTAGTGGTGGTGCTCGCACATCAACGAAGACCTGAGGGCAAGGAGTCTCCGCCGGTTCTATCCTGGAGGGCAAAAGGTGGAAGCCTGTCTGGCTGGACTAAACATCTTCCACAGAGGTCAAGTTGTTGGGGCCTCGTGTAGAACTCATTAGGGAGGTGGACCTGGCCAAGCAGCACTCTGTTTGTCCATTGCGACCACGTCTGCCTGTCTTGTGCCACTACTTGCCAAGAGTGCGGCTGACCAGCTGCTCTGAACTTCTCCTGCAGGAACCGGTTGCGGTTGGGCCAGAAGCCTGGTTGCCTCCTGATTTGATCGCCATGCCACAAGAGCCAAAGCCTTCCTGGAATTCCCAGCACCATGCGAATAGGGGCTGCTGTGTCGGGACCTAGCCGGGCCGCATGTCCCCAATAGCTCAAGTAGCGAACCCACAGGATCCGGCCCCAAGAGACAAAGCCACACTGCTGTGCCACAAATTTTGCAGCCCTCCGCCTGGCTACCCAGTTGGCAACTACACACCATGTAGGGTTTAGGGTGTAATGTTTAGGGCTTAGGGTTGAGGTTTGGGGGGTCAGACGGACGGGAATAGTAAGTAAGTTAATAAAGGGGATAAGTGAGTTTACTATATGGGTTATAGGGGTTCTTAGCCTACTTACTAAGTCCCCCCGGCCCTCCAAGTAAACCCGTATTTGAATCCTAAACCCCAACATGAGCTTTAGTCTAAACTCCTTAAAAGGGGGTTCTGCAAGGGATTATAGGGTTTAGGGATTTAGGGTTCGGGGTCTAAACTCCTCAAAAGGGGATTATGCAAGGGATTATATGGGGTAGTAGTATGGGAGTTCTTAGGGGTATACTAGGAGTTGTGACGCTGCCAAACATGAAGCCCGAAGCGCTTTGATTTCGTTGAGATAGCCCTAAGATCGCAACCCTCAAGCCTACATCCTGCCAACGCACGAAATCCTCCATCACCTTAGCAACCTAAATCCTCAAAATTCAGGTAGTCTGTAAGATTTGGGGTCATACTGGATTACCAGCCATAGCCCCATACAACCCACGTATAACCGCTGTGCAATCCTTTAAGAGACCCTCAGAGAACTAGTGGGCCCAAGGGAGGGACCAGCTAGCACCGGTGTAGGTGGGAACCTGGAAGCTTCCACTCGTCTTTGCATTTCGGAGATTGGCTTCTGGTTTCGGGACTTACGGCTCAGAAGGGGTTGAGGCTTACCGAGCTCTAGACCCAAGCGGACCAGGGACCCCAGAGATGCGTGGCAAGGTTTTCGGCGGGAGTTTTGATTGGCGTCAATGGCTTTAAATGGCATGGGGAAGAAGGATTCGATACTTCAGAGTATTGGAGGTAAATCTTCGAGTTTTGAACTTTAGGGGATATACTTTAAATCATATGAGGGACCCTAATATCATGCAGGGTACATTCCCTAAGTATGGATATTGGAGTTAAGTCTTCAAGTTTGCAACTTTACGGGCGGGCACTGGGGGTTTAGGGATGTGGGGCAGGTGTGGTTCATTGTTTGGGGCTCTAGGGCTGGCAGGCAATGGGAGGACAAGGGTTCCCCCAAAACCTTAAACCCTACCTTAACCTATCAAAACCTACTTTTTGTAGCGTTCTGGTATAGAATGTAATACAGAATTCAAAGAACACCTAAAGCATGGGTTCGGGTGGGTTAAGGTGAGGAAGCAGGGATGTTAGGCATTGGACCATTGCCGCACTTCCATGCCCTACGGCGCACAGGACTTCACTAGTCCTACCGTACCAAACAACCAGAAAACCCAGTATCCCTTAATTCGGGAATTTATAAGAGTTTAGGGATTAGGGGATATACTTAATTCATATCAAGGATCCTAATATCATTTAGGGTATATCCCCCAATTAAAGATATTGGGCTTTCTGCGCAACTACTTCTGTATGCGGGCTTGGGTGCAGGGTTTTATCATGGCTGCAGGACATTCGGCTTAGCGATTCTGGGGCTTCATGATGATATTGGGGCTGAAGGGCTCAGGGTTCATGGGGGCTTCAGCTTCAGCAATGGAGGGAATCCGAGGATTTTGACGTTATGCAAGGCTCTGTTCTGATTGCATAGGCCTTGGAGGTTAGGAGTTCAGGCTTCGGCTAGGCTGAGCCATACAGGTGGCGGGTTATAGTCCCCCTTAAACAGATAGAACATGGGGCATTATGATAAGGGGCAATTCCAAATTCTATCTACTTAAGTAAGGGAAACTACAGGCTTGTCGTCACTGTAAGTTGGCTTGAAGGAATCTGGAATCTGGAGTTGCGATCCTTTTCCAATCTATACCGACATTGTGTGAGCTGTTGACAGCCCCTACACGACAACTGGCACGCTCATACAACACATTTGCAGGGTCAGATATGTCATAGCATACGAACACGAAATCCCCCTCAGCCCTTCCGAGTTGGCTGTTTCGGAGTCCGTCCCGCGCTTCTTGCCATCACCCATCCTTGCAGCACGCTCCCCATACGTAGCTGGTGCAGGAAAGTCGGTCATCACCGCCCGCGTTGAGGCGGTTGCAGACATGCGCTGCCTTGCATCAGCGGCGTCGACTGAGCGTAAGGCTTGAAACAAATGCAGGCCCGAATGTAGCAACATCACTGACGGACCGCGCTGCCGCCCAAGAATTCATAACACAGAAAAGGATCCCTGATGCTTGTTCATTTTAGTCGCACCTGATCTCAACCATCTGGTTCCTAGGTACCCTAAACCCTACAATCTCGCAGCTCCTGACCTCAGCTCCTTTTGAGGACAAGAGGGAACTTGCCATGGTTCAGTTCGGTAAGCATCAAAAGCCTTTTTGTGCAAATGCCCACCTAACTGCCTTAACACCAAACGACAATAGAGTAGCGTTCTTTGGTGGTTAAACCCAGTAAGATCATATTCCTTAAATAAAATACTATACCCAAAAGAGGGATATAATCTTACTCTATATTGGGTACCATAGTATCCCCAAATAAAGTACTACTCAGCAGAGTTTCAACAAGTGCCCATTCCACACTACTTACCATTCGAAAAGGTCTTTTCTGATATTCCACGGAACCTCTTTGTAGGTGACAGCCGTTGCGCTCACTAATTACGCAGGAAAGGCGTTGCCAGCACCAGCACCCCAAACCCTAAACCCCAGGCCCTAGCACCCGGGATTTAGGGTTTAGGGTTTAGGGGTACCCCAACCCCTAAACCCTAGACCCTCAAAGTTTAGGTACCAGCCCCCAAGTAGGAGTGGACTTGTCGCAGAGAGGTCTGTTCGAATTTGGGAGTTGCCCGGAATCAACAACGGCTTTAAAGGGGTTATAGGGGTGATATAGGGTTCAGGGTTTCTCAAAACTAGGGGTACCTTTGACAGGGGATATACTGGTGATATGGCGATTATGTAGGGTTCGGGGTTTAGGGCTTCCAAAACATCAGGGGTACCTTTGCGGGGGATCCCCATAGGAAGCTACATATCCCCAAAGTCAGACCGCGGAAAACCCTGTCCACCCTCCTGGACCAAGATAGAGCCCCAGAAAGGGCTATGACGTCTGGAACGCCTTGCTGACATCCATGTAAAATCCTCATGCTACTATTTACACCACACCCCAACGCCTAACTTTAAGCATGTCCTTCAGCGTGTAGGGCATCTTATGGGGGCACATTTACTCTCAGGGCAGGGAGGCTTTGAGACTAGTTTGAAGGGGTTAGTCCCTACATACTCTAAGCCCTTAAACCTAACCCTAAAACCCTAAACGCTAACACCCTAAACGCTAAGCCGTGAACCCTAAACCGCCTAAACCCTTAAACCCAAAGCCCTAAACCTCAAACCACTGAAAGCCTAGACATCTGAGAGCTGGACACCATGAACTTGGCTCCGAAGCCCTCCAACTGCACCTGGGGTGGGCGAGCGGATTTAGGGTTTAGGGCTTAGGATTCACGGATTAGGGTTTGGGTTCAGGATCTAAAGTGTAGGTTTTAGGCTTTTAGGTTTGGGCTTTAGGTAAAAGAGGCATGCAAAGGTTGGTTGTAAATGTAGACTGTTGTCGTGTGGTCACGTATCGTATCTATTGAGCTTCTTGTCGCTGAGCCTCACTTCGCCCACTGCTTTGTTCAGTGAAGCTAGTAAGTCTATCTGACTGGAGGCTAGTAGGGAATAAGGGAATGGAGTATGGAGGTTTCTCTGTGTGGCTATACTGTTACTGGAGGAAATCTTTCACCGCCCTACTGAGCGGTGCAACATCTCCTCCAACAACAGTACCGGGACTACTAAAGCGATCCGTTCCTGTGCTCTCTACGAACCACCAGCATTTTCAGAGGTCAAATGGTAAAGGTTCAGGGTTAAGCCTCAAAATAATGACCCTCCACACCTTCGTAATAATGATACACAGGCGAATACAAGACCATTACATATTAGAGGCAATAGTCATTGTTAGTGGGAGTTTTATTCGCGAAGAATGCTAGTGTTGGGCATCTCCATAAAACAAACAGCAGTCTACAGAGGTTCCCTTCTTCAGATCTCATGCTAGTCGAATTCTATATTGTTGCACTCACTTTGGTGAAGAGCCCTTCTTTAATGTGTTTTTGCCGCCGCTTATTCAGGACATGGCCATTGTTCGGAAGCCCCTCTTTAATATATTTTGGTTTTGGGGCCTTAGAAATATGGGACCGAATCCAGACCATCCCTTTTAAAGTAATCCCCAAGGTCTCCCGGGGCCCGCAGTACCGAGGGAGGCTTATTGAGGACGTCTAATTTCTATTTTGGGGGGCCCTATTGTTAGGGGGCGGGACCCCCAGAGTTTAAAGAGAGTGCAACATTAACCCCAGTATCATCCTCAACCAGAAGGTTTAGGGTTTAGGGACCCGAGCCCTAAACTCTAAATGTTAAAAACCCTAATCCTTAGATCCTGACCCTGAATGCTACACCCCAATCCCTAAACCTATGGCTTGATCCCGAATTCCTAGGTCCTAGGCTCCTCACCCCTGGGCTTCAGCTCTAAGATCTTATTGTCTACCCCATACACAGCCCTAGCGTCAAGAACTTCCGCGAACTCCAATTACTGAGAAGAATGAAAGAATGGGTAGGGCTACATAGGCATGTTGGGATGTATATGTATATGGGTATGTCAGGTTTAGGGTTTAGGGTTTTCGGCAACAGCCATGACACTAGGCAATGAGAGTAGGCTGGGGCACCAAAAGCGCTGATAAACATCATATTCGGAAGCCGTTTTGCAAATGGCTGCAGCGTCGCCCAGCCTGACCACT
Organism: Symbiodinium pilosum; assembly: GCA_905231905.1. Taxonomy (NCBI): domain Eukaryota; class Dinophyceae; order Suessiales; family Symbiodiniaceae; genus Symbiodinium; species Symbiodinium pilosum. The sequence continues at coordinate 46,341 of CAJNIZ010006847.1, read as the reverse complement.
CACATGGGACATTTTCCGAACCTAGGCGTTAAACCGTGAGCCTGTAGGTCCCTAAACTCGCAATCCGAAACCTGCAAACCTGAAACTCCACATGGGGGTTTCCCAAAATTAGGGGTACCCCAAATGGGGGTCCCCAGGATCATAGTATATTGGGGTCTATATTGGGGTCCCTAATTTTGGGAAACTACCCCTAAACCCTAAACCCTATATTGGGGTCCCCTTATTTTGGGAAACTACCACATTCCTGAGGCGCGCGCCATCAAATGGGAGCGGCTCGGACGTTCTGCAAACATCGACTCCTACAAAAATGCTCAAAGATTTAAGGTCACTTGCAAAAAAACAACAGCAGCAATAATAATCACAATATCAGTAACCGTGACAAGAAAATTGCAAAAACAGTATACTACTAATAATAAAAACTCAAGGTGTAAACAATGGCTTGCTTTGAACCACATAAACCCAAAACCCTATGAACCCTAAACCCCAAATCCTAAACCCTAAATCGACCCTAACCCCCTAAACCGCCCCTCGAGCAGTCCTTGCGATTTCGCAAGCCAGGGTCAAAGTCAAAGCCCTGGCCGAACAGGGTCAGCTTGTTCTAAGTTCTGAGGTTCCATAGTGGTTCAGCATTAAGAGTTTAGGGTTAAGGGTTTAAGGTCAAACGCCCAGAAAGCCCACTACCCCTTAATTTTAATTACCCTAAATGATACTAGGAACTTTAGTATGCTTTAGGGGTATTCCCTTGCTGAGGGATAGTGGGCTCTTCCGGGCAGTTGCCATGCGCACGCTACATTCAAGCTCGGAATACTCGGTGATCAACAACTCATCCAAAGAATACATCTTTCTCATAATTCCTGTGGTGACAGAAGGCTTGGATACACTACGCACCCCCACATAAGGGGACTTGGTAAGCATACGTATACTTCTCCCCACAATAACCCGACTTATCCCCTCTCAAACCCTGAAACCCTCTTTCCCCGCCCAACCCTGAGGGCAGCCCTCCAATCTTAAAGCCAAAGGGTCCAAACGGGAAGTTAAGGATTCAGGGGTAGGTTAATTTCATATAGCAATAGAAATTGGGGGTTTAAGCAAAATCAGGGGAACCATTTTAGGGTTCCCAAGGAATATGTTTCTTTGGTGTCTATATTGGGGGGCCCCCATTTATGCAAGCTACCATTTGGAAGCTAAGCCTTTTTAGCCGCCATACCAAGAAAGCCTCTCATCAAAACCACCTTTGATCACTTAACATCTGAATCCTAAACCCTAAACCCTAAAACCCTAAACCCTAAAACCATAAAACTCTAACACCCTAAACCCCTAACTCCCTACACCGCGTGGACGCCTGGTAGAGTGCAAGGCTTAAGTCTTCGCAATTCACGACGACCGAAAGCTTTGGAGGAGGCGCCTAAATACACGGTTTAGGGTTTAGGGTTTAGGGTTTGCGTTCGGTGTGCGGAGGGTTTATTGTTTCAGGGTTCAGGGATTTCGGGTTTAGGGTTGTAGGGTTTTCGGATGTAGGGTCCAGGGACTTAGGCTTAAGGGTGTAGAGGGTGTAGAATTAATGGTTTAGGTTTAGGACCCCCCAATTTGCCATAGCTATATATGGGTTAGACCTACTAGTTAAGGGGTAATTACTACTGAGCTGTATGTAATTGGGCTTACAGGTAGGTTCAAGGTCTAGAGGGCTCGGGGGCTTGGGGTCTGCCGAGGAGGATGTAATATCAAGGCTTGAAGTTGAGGTTCTAGAGTTTAGGGTTTTCAATGTGCCTAGACGGATAGGAGCTTTGCATCTTAGGGATTTTGGATTTGGGCGATGTTTGATTCTCTTCTACTCAGGTTTTGACAAGCTTTCTTTTCTCACGGGGGAATGGTTGGTTGTTGGGTACTTCTGCCTTTCAAGGCAAGCCTTTACAATGCGTACTGGAGTCCGAACTATGGCCCCTCCAGAGGTTCTCTACCTGCCTCACATGCCCAAACTATGGGTGCTCAATTGGGTTCGTAGAGTGTTGTTCATCGTGCACCATTTGGCAAATACAGACACGCCGACCCAAGCCCAAAATTTTCTGGGCCCAGGCCCTGGGTCTTGAAGCTTTTAAATTCCCAGTGGGATACTAGAATCCATGCTGGTTTACCTTCTTTGTTGGGCTTTTGTAGTAAAACCAACAACAACAATATTCTATATTCTGCGATGACCTAGGCTCAGAAAATAGCTGTAGAAGTCAGGGAACGGATAGGCTTCGGGTCAGTGGCCTCTGTTGGCGGCTACATGAGCTAAAATGAAAACGTCCTTAAAGGATGTTTTATGGGATTGAATAGGGGACTACTATACGGGTTCTCTCTCTCTCTCTCTCTCTCTCTCTGCCCTGCCATGCTACTATTAGGGTTATTCAGGGGGATACTTGGAGTTTAGACTATAGCTCGCATGCTGGCAAGCCTTTTGATCCTTGCGATTAAAAGACTTTGATTTTCAGGTTCAGCTGCTGGCCTTCGAGTCCGGATAGAAGCCAAAAAGCATTCCATACCGGCAGTTGAACCCCCAGGGTGCAGCAAACGGTGATTTCCCACATGATTTACAGTCTAAACTCCTATATCCCCATAATACCCCCTACAATATTCCCATACAACCCCCTTTAAGGAGCTTATACAGCTCATATGATTTCTCATTGACTTTGATGAACATGTCGCATACTCGTTTCTCTATCTGCCCTCGGTGGCGCTGTTAACGGCGCGGATGCCTTCGGATTTTGAGGGTTGAGGGCAGTCTCTTCAGTGGATAACCTTGGAGCAAGGGATTCCCGGTGATGTGGAATCAATGCCGTAGGGCTCTTGCTGCGATACAGAACCTAAACCTGAAACTTGAGCACCCGAAGCCTTCAACCAGTGCAAACCTTTTCGCCCGAACCCGTGAGCAAGTCGAAACATGTCAGCTTATAGTGGTGAGATTACAGGGAAGACCAGACCCAGAACGATTTACAATGCCCATAAACCTCTAAACCCCAAACCCTTAAATCCTAAACCCCTAATAAATACTTTCGGGCCCCAGGCTACCCCACCTTAGAGAAATCCGCAACCCTGAACCGTAAACGGCAGATCGCTAGACTTCAAACATGACTACGTAGCCCTCAGGGTCCAAGGACCCAAATAATAGGGTCGCTTGAAAGGGGTTATAGGGAGACTGTATAGGGATATTAGGGGACTATATAAGGGTATAGGACCCCAAAAAAGGGTGTTAGGGCCCAAAAACTATCATAGTCATGGTATTCGGCCCTTAAAGCCCTATTATTTGGGTCCTATATACCCCTGGGTAGTCCCTATATCCCCCAATAAGCCCTTTAAAGGGACCCTATTATTGGAGTCCTAGGAGCATTAGGGTAGCCTGTCATTACCCGGAAGGCCAAGTCACCAACAATGCCTTACTGTAGCCTGAATTGGGAAAGGGCTTAGGGTTTAGGGTGTTACCCCTAATTACCGTGTACAAATGAGTCACCTATGTAACCCCTTATGTTGGACCCACTTTAGCGAAGGGGCCCACTAAAATGTATCTTGCGGGCCTCTCATGCAAAATCAGGTCATATGTTGGGGTCCTAGCAGCACCCACCCTAAACCCTAAAGCCTAAACCCCTGAACCCTAAACCCCTGAACCCTAAACCTTTTAAACCCCTAAATCCTGCACCCTATATCCCCGGAGCCCTTTCAACTCTAGGACCTTAGGAGGCTATTTTTCGGGATCCGTAATTTCTATATTGCTGAAACTCCAATGGCTGCGGAGTTCCCCCATCTTAAAGCGCGTCCAACATTAACTCTAGAACAATTACACCAACAAAACTTCTATATTCTATATAACTCACTATAACAGCTATGCCACATAAACAAGAGCCTAAACCCTAAACCGCGGCCCATATCACCTATGTACCTTGCCCAGGTAAGACAAACCAATTCAGCACCCCGCCGACTTGGGAGGATCAAACCTCGCCGAAAGGGAAGGAGGGGTTTGCTAAGTTGTTGTTCACCTAGGCCCCTCCAATGTAGTTCCTTTCAGGGTTTAGGGCTATATTGGGATAATGGAAAAGAAAATGGAACCTACTATAGCAAAATGGGGTATATATGGGGGTTATAGTCCCCATTAAGTAGATAGAATATGGCTCCAATGTAGTTCCTTTTTGGGTTATAGGGTGATATTGGGATAACGGAAAAGAAAATGGAAACTACTGTAATAGGGTTTAGGGTAATGTTGGGGGTTGTATTCTAGACCCTCCAATGTAGTTCCTTTTTGGGTTTGGTATGGTTTTTGTGTTAGGGTTCTTAATTACTAGGACTATCAAAAAGGTACTACATTGGAGGGTCTAGGCAGGAACTTGACCCAAGTTACTATAACAAGGAATCCCTACTCTTTGCGATGTACGCCTATTATAGTAATTTATACATTCCTGAATTTAACGGGCTCGGGATTTGGGAGGAATGTAATTTAACCCAGTAGGGGGTTGGCTTAGGGCTCGGGATTTGGATTTTGTTTTTCTAGCGTGGTCTTCTGGGATTTTGGCCTTTGGGTTTGAGGTGCAATGGGTCAACATTTCGGGTGAGGGTTTGGATTTTCTGGGCGTCTTCGGCTTTAGGATGCCCGTTTAGGATTTAATGTTTCGGGCTTAACACTTTCAGGATTCTGCTGCTATTGTTGGATGTCTTTCAGTCTGGCAGAAGCAGCAATTCTGTATCCCCCCTGTTGCTACAATGTTTCTCGCGTCTCTAAATGAAGAAGGCTTTCTTTTGCAGAGGACCTGAAACGCAACTTGATGGAGGGGAATGGGATCTAGATAAAGAACCGCTTGATCGAGGGCTGCCACGGTCAAGCTAAATCCCTAAGAGCTAAACACACACACATCCAAAGCTCTGCACCCCCCTTCACAATTATGCAAATGTGCCCAACATGCTTGCAAGGTCCTCAGACCCTTAGGTTACCAGTCCCCAATGGTACAGGGGTTCCGGGTATAGGGTTTTGGATTTAAGGGTTGCAGGGCTTCAAGTTCAGTGTCCTAGACCCTAAACACTAAGCTGGCTTTGGGTCTCGAATCCTCAGCCCCAACCCAACGACTCACAACGATACAAACAAAAAAAACTGTCCATCACCCGCAAGGGACTCATAGAGAGCCTGTGAACAAAGAACGTGTTCGTGGCGCCATGCATGGGCGCTACCATTTGGCTCCAGCTTTCTATTCCCTACTAACACTAACAGCCGGTAAGATACACAAGTCTGTGGGCGTTGAGCTTTTCGCGTTTAGGCTCGATTGCGCCCCCACCCGCGAGTAATAACCACAAGGGGACGCTCTGTCAGGGCCATCATACATTCCTATTCTGCAACGATTACCGCGTGGGCGCTCTAAACCCTAATCTAAGCTTGGAACTATGGGCCACTGACATGGGCTCTTACTCCTGAAGTCCTTATGTACCTCTACATACCCCATAACACCCTGTGAGCCTAATTGGTAGCCCATAGAAGGACCTGACAGACCTAAAGCCCGACCTAAGGTTTAGGGCTCGATGGGCTTCAGTTGGGGCTAAATAAAACAGGTTTCACCTTGCAGCGTTGAATCGTGCATAGGGTGTAGGGTTTAGTGTAGGATTTAGGGTTTATGATAGAACTTCCTCAAGATAGGAGTATCCTAATGGACTCAATTTGCGACATGCGTTTTTGTTTGTAAGGGTCGTGGGGGTCATGCTAAGGGATTTGGGGGCTAATCAAATCTCGAAGTTAGGAAGTGGCCATTGTCTTAACATGGGGATGTTCCGAATACCCAAACAAACTCTCATGCAATGAGCCGGGCCCACGAAACTGGTCGCTGTTAAGACACTCAAAATAAGCTACCATGATATGGGCAAATACTACATAGCCGGGTTCCCGTATTATAGTAATTCAACAAATCTTTAACCGCACCCCAGGAAAGTGTGTCTAAGATGGATAGGTCAGCTTTGACCCAACACCTCGTACATCCATCTTTTAAAGGGTTAGGGTTTAGGGCTTGGGGTTTAGTCAAAGACTTTAAGTTTGCACCCTTAATGTTTCTAACCCAAGGTTTGGGGTCCCAAATGTTACCCGCACCGCGGCTCAGCCGCGAAAAAGCCCTGAACAACCTTGCAGGCCTGCACCCCAAGGGTTTAGGGTTTTTGGGTTTAGGGTTTAGGGTTTAGGGTTTAAGGTTTAGGGTTTAGGGGTTTAGGATACAGGTCTTCCCACAACAGAGACGACTCCTCAAAGGCATCCTCAAAGGCGTAGCACTGAAAACCACCCCCGCCCAGGCAACGGCCTGCCCCAACTAAGGCATAAATACAAGCTTATCTAAATCTTGTTTGTGGGGGGCTGCGGCCTGATAAAGGAAATCCTACACCACCTTACATGCCAAATATGCTGAGAAGTACAATATTTCAGGGAAAATTCACTCTAAGCCCTAAATCCTAAACCCTAAATCCTGAACCCAAGCAGGATCCTGCACATACATTGAGGCCCAGGCTTTCGCAGGTCTGCCCCAGATCCGCTGACGAAGTGGTCCTAGCGCTAGGAGGAGGGTCTGACTTGATCCCTGACTAAGGGGGTCAGGGTTATATAGCGCTCTGCAAGGACTTATAGGTAAGTAAGTGCATAAGAGAACATAGATACATATATACATATATGTGTGTGTATGTATGTATGTATGTATGTATGCATGCATGTACGTATGTATGTATGCTCATTTACATTTATTCTTCCAAAGCCTCGCATAAAGCCGCGTTGGTTTTTTCACATAAACCATCCTTTGGGATAAGGTGGGGTGAGGTCGTCTTAGTTTGTCCTCAATAGTCTGGGAAGAAAGTCAGATTCTTGCAGCTTTAGAATGCGAAAACATATACCTAACCCCAAACCCAAAACCCTCAACCGTAAAAAGGATCATGGCAGGATTGCTTGCAGAGATTTCCATTCAGGCTTGTACTAGGTGAGACATGGAAATGGCCTCACAGGGTCCCCATGAAAGAGGTCGCAAGACCTAAGAACCCACGACTTAACCCTAAACCCTAATAGGGTTCAGGAGCTGGGTGCCCTTACTAATAATTAATGGGGCATCGACAGCTACTGTCCAGGGTTTAGGGCTGAAGGCAGACACCTCCTCTCGACGGAGCCTCATATACTTTCAAAACGGGGTTGTAGGGTTTAGGGGATTAGGGTTGAGGGGGCAGGCATTTCGCACCAAACAGCGTTTTCGCCTAGATCACAATACAGTTGACGCCCCGAATAGCGGGTTTTATGATGATCTTGATCACTGTTTCCAAACTCCTGCATGGGGCCTTACGTAACCTAAGCCGTTAACCCTAAACTCTAAACCCTAAACCCATTAATAACCCCTATATATCTTTTAAAGGAACATATAGTTTCCATTTTCTTTCCCATTATCCCTACCTAAACCCTAAGCGCTGAAGCGTCTCAACGGTGGGGGAAGGATTCCCCCCTCTCGCACGCATGCCTTTGGGAAACAGCAGAGGACTTGCTTCGAGCACAGCCAAATTCTCCAGTATTTCTGAAAGTTGTATAAACCCTAAACATTGCAAGCAGTTTAGGGTTAAGTCCGAATGTCAGGTTATACGCTATACTAACCCTAAACTCTACAACCTTAACCCCTGAACCCTAAACACTAAACTGAGGTAAGATTATTGTGCATTATTCTTGGGCAGCCTGGCTTGTTTGGGGCCAAGTTTACTGAACCCTAAACCATAAACCAGGGAACCCCTAAAAGCAATAGCTTGAGAAACCTCAATCGTGGATTTTCTGGCCTTTCATACTGCTGGTGGAGCACCTCCGATATCCTAAGCCTTAAGCTTACAGGGGACAAGTAGGGAATAAAGGAATATATTATGTAGGGGTTACATAGGGATTATATTCCCCACTAACCCCAAGTAAGTAAACCTTAAACCTCAACCCCAGATATGCATCGGTGGAGTGACGTATCCCCAATATGCTAGAGCAGTTTCCTTTTTATTTTCCACTATCCCTATGTGACCCCAATATACTATAGTATTTTCCATTTTCTTTTCCATATCCCTGTATAGCCCCAGATAGAACCCCTATATCCCCCTATCTAAGCCCCAGATATGCATTGGTGCAGTGGTGGTCCGCCTGATGACAGGCGCCCAGTTTTCGTCCGTCACGCATCGCGTATCGCTGCCAACCCTGAACAGGAACGTTGATTGAACTGATTTCTATACCAACACACCGTACCCCCAATATTACACCCCTAAAAAGTCCCTATGGGAAACTCTGAAACCCTAGACACCCCAAACCCTAAACCCTAATCAGCATACCCTACCAATGCTGACTCACGCGGTCTGCTCACTGGTCAATACTCCATCCTCAGCTGCTTCTAGGACTTGGAAGGAAGTTGTAGGGATTAAAGCTAAGTATACCTATTGGGGGTCCCGCTATGTCCCTATAATGAGGACTGAGTATTGGGGTGTTTCTTGGAGTCCCCCTATTTTGGGACACTACCATGTGGAGTCAGAAAGCTTCACGCTCTCGCAAGGGGCGAAGAAAACCCAGGACTTCAGGTTCCTAAACATAGAAAAGCGGCAGGTTCCGAACATCAGGACCTCAACAGACATGCCCACCCTAAACCCTAAACCCTAAAAACCCTAAACCCTAAACCCCAATCGCAGGGTTGCAAAGGACCAGGGTTCCCAGCTCGCATTCGAATATCAAACTCCCCCCCACCCACTCAGACGGGACGAGCGCTAAGCTGGAAACCAACATGACAACCAGGCACTCTCAGACACCAATCCGCAAACCCTAGACTGCCCTTACACTTCGAGTCCTACACTCGTACACCCTAATATTTCTAGCCAGACCCTCCTATGTAGTTCCTTTTCTGGTACTCTATTACAGTCCCTGGCCCAAAAAACCCGAACAAACCCCCAAAAGGAAATACATTGAAGCGCTTGGGTACTGCCCATACTGGAATCTGCCAAAGCTGGGGTCCCTCTCTCCCACAGTATATATAATCCTATATACCCCTACATAGCCCTACTATCACCCCTATATACCCTTATATAACGTATATAACCCTATAGAACGTAATATCATCCGCTATGGACCAACAAATAATGCTAGCAGAATGTTTCAACATGTTTTCTCTCCATGCTCCTGTGCTTTGCCTTTGAAGAACCCCAATGAACATGTGTATTAACGCTCTTGTCGTTACTTGGGCTCATACCAACTTTGACTTAACTTCATCCAGATCCGTGGAGGGGAGGTCATATCCAACTGGAGAACTGCCGTGAGGCAGCACAATTTCTGCATTGTAGGCTAAAACTACAACGACGACGACGACTACTACTAGTACTACTAGTACAACTAGTCTTACTAGTCCTACTAGTCCTACCTCTACCTACACCCTAAACCCCGAACCCTCAACTCTAAACCCTAATCCCTAAACCCTCATCCTCAAACCCTAGACACTGAGCCTTGATTAAACCTCAAAGCCTAAACCCTAATCCCTAAACCCTCATCCTCAAACCCTAAACACTAAGCCTTGATTAAGCCTTAAAGCCTAAACCCTAATCCCTACCTGCGACTCCATTTATCTACAGTTTAGTAGTACTTACCCCTTAATTGGTAGGCAGAACCCATAAAACTGTAGGTAAATGGAGCCACAGGTAAACTCTGCCAAGCATCTCTTTAGCGATGCGCAGCTGCTGAAGCTGGCTCCCTCACGGCAGCAGTAAGCTTTTTGACGTTACTTCGGATGTGAAAAATCTTGCAGAACCTTTGCATACCCTAAGGCTCAAAATAACCCAAAGGCCTAGTATAGTATGGTCTTTGGGCCCAAAAGCCTTTTAGTATGAGTCCTTGGAGCCTTAGGGATACTGTTTAGGTTTCAGGGTTCAGGGTACTTTCTTCCAAGGTTTAGGACCAGGAACCGTAGGGAGATTATTCAGTGTCAACAAGAGGGGCACCTTTAGCAACGTCCAAGGGCTGTACGTAAGGTTTTGGGGTATGACTTAAAGCCCTAAAGCCCTACACCCTAATCCCATCAACTCCAAAACGTATGGTGGATCGAAGGAAAGGTAGGCAGGCTGTGATTCTGACGTGCTGCCCAAGTGCTCTAGTGTTTTATGTTCCAGGAATTCCGGGTATAGTGTTTATAGAGCTCAGGGGTCATGAAAATCAACAGAACTCTCCACATTGCTCTCAATCCTATGCTCGACAAGTGGTACATCAAGGTTTTTAGCCACTTCAGAAGTGGAGTTCCCCCAATGCAAGGGCCTCAAGATTAGGATGCTCTTTGGGTATGTTCTGATGCAGCTATAAAGGGAGATTGCTCTATTGCATCTTGTATGCTTCTACTGAAAAACACCCCTAAACTCGAAAAACCTAGGCCCTGAACCGCGTGCCCATCAATGCTGCTTGCCTGTCACTTGGGCCGTCTCCAGGATCCATTGCAACGTACCTGCAAACGTGGAGTAGGGTTTAGGGTTTAGGGTTTGGAGTAGGTATATCCCCCGAAAGGGCAAATCGCATGGAAAATCTACTGGAAAAGAAATGGCAACTATACAAAAGCTATACCATACAGCTACATGGAGCCTTTCCCGAGGCAGGCATATTCGACAACACGCACGTTACCTACAAAAACACATAGACACCCTAAACCCTAAACCCTAAACCTTTACCGTAGACGCTGCAAGCAGGCCTGGAACCTCGCCCTAAGCCCGTTTCAAGACGACGTGGGTCCTGCCATGAAGTCTTCAAGGTTTAGGGTTTAGGGGTTTAGGGGTTTAGGGTGTAGGGGTTTAGGGTTTAGGGGTTTAGGGTTTCGGGTCTTCACCACACCAAACGGGGGCTTCTCGCTCAACTCTGGGAGGCGAGCTAAAAAAAAGGACGCATGAAGAGGCCTCAAAAGGCCTACCCTGAATCCTAAACCCTGAACCCTGAGTCCCTATAGTACAACCCTAAACCTACAACCCTAAACCCTTAGCCTAAACCCTGAATCCTAAACCCTAAACCCAAAACCCGAAACCCTAATTAAACCCTACCCTAAACCCTAAAACCCTAATTAAACCCTACCCTAAACCCAAAATCCTAAACTCCTAAACAAAGGCGAGCTCCGGGGGCTCTCCATAGGGTTATTTATTGGGCTGGACCTCCACCCACTGATTGTGGTATTCTAGGAATATATAAGGACCCTCATATAATTACCGCTACGTCTTCTGGTCACTATTAGTGGGTGGGGGCCCAACCAAAGTCATATAAAACATAGAGATAATGGAAAAGAACATGGAATTTGCAGGGATTACAAAGATTCTACAGGGGTATGAAATAGAATTATGTATGTGGACAATGGAAAGGATAATGAAAAAGAAACCGGAAACTACAAATTAGGGTTCAGGGTTTTAGGGTTTAGGAATAGTACTTCAATGATGGAGAATCAAATGGAACAGTTCGTGGAACATGAAACGGACAAGCTAGGTCCCTTTAAAAGGGTATATCATGATTACATAGAAACATTACTCCAATAACGGAAAATCAACTGGAAAAGAAAATGGAAACCCCAGACAGGGAACCCCGATCATCTAGTAGGAGGATAAGGACCCTTGCAAGTATCAACCTACTACCTTCCTACTATATTCTTGGAGTTCCCTGCTTGGGGATTCCATCTAAAGTCCCTTTAACATGAACTCCTCCGACCTTCCAGCTCAGCTCGAGAAACTGCCCTATGCCCAGGTCCATGTACCGTAGAGGACCCTAAAGCCCAAACCCTAAACCCTGACCCCTCAAGAAGAATAAGGTCTCAACCCTAAACCCTAACCCTAAGGCTCTAAGGACTCATAATATAAGGCATTTGGGCCCAAAAGCCATACTATACTAGGTTTTCGGGCTATTTTGAGCCTTCGGGTAAGGGAACTTGAGCCCTACGCCTCCAAGTCTTGTAGATACACCGCACCCTAAACCCTGAACCCTCAATCCTAGACCCCCAAACCCTCCACCTTAACCGGGAGGCATACCAGGAGCCCTCAGCCCTAAGGGTGATTTCTGGGAAATCCCCTGTTGCACCGTACACCCTGAACCCATCCCAAAGGCTCCAAACTTTGAGTAGTTTGGGTTTAGGGTGTAGGTTGGTTATTGCCCCCACCCAGTAACAGTCTATATTAGGGGTCCTATTAAGGGCTATATATAGCCATATTGAAATTATTAGCCACCTGTTACTGAGCTGTACCCAAGGTGTAGGGTTTAGGGTGTAGGGTTTAGGGTTCGGGGTTTAGCCTAGCCTAACAAGAGGTACTGTTGGTGGACTGTGGTAGGGCCCCTAACCCAACACTCTATAAACCCGGTAGACCCTAAGCCCTCTCAGCCCGACAACCCCCCTAAACCCACAAACCCTAACCACGAAGGGTATCCCTAAACCCCCTGTCATCCGAAACCCTGTCGTCCTAACCTGCGGTCCTTCAATCTTACAGCCTGACGCCTATCAAAAGCCTAAGGGCCTAAGCCTAAAACACTAACTCACTACGTATAGTCCCCCTTAAGTAGATAGAATAGGGGGTATTTAAAATCTTATCATTGTGCACGCAAAGCCATATTCTATCTACTTAAGGGAGACTATAACCTTAAGGCCTTAACTCACTAGACCCCCAAACCTTGATCCCCTTGAGCCTTAAAACCCTCAACAGACAGCAACAGCCCAGACCCCTGGGAGGATCTAAAAATTAGATCCCCTATATAAACCCATTAAAACCCCTATATAATCCTTATATAATTTCCCATATGGTTCTAGGGGATCTAATTTTTAGATGGGAGGGCACGCTTCTTGCGTCGCCCTTCACGTACAATGTCTTGGTACAGCAAGGCCTCAGTCAGTGTGGGGCACATATTTCCTACGAGGACAAAGACTTCGAGGTAAGTTTAGGGTTTGGGGGCTAAGGGTTTAGGAGTTTAGGGTCTAGGGTTTAGGGTTTTGGGGTTTAGGGCTTTGGGGCTTAGGGTTTTGGGGTTTAGGGTTTGATGCCTATTTTTTCTCAAAATATTGAGAGGCGAACGACAACAGAGTGGACTTTGACATGGACACCGGGGTTCTGGAGGTTGGTATAGGCATTGTGTATGTAGGGACCTATTGAACTGGAAGAGGGTTTTGGGGTATACTCTGCTTAAGTTGGACGGATTGTCAGGGGAATCTGTTGAACCCGTGCTTGGCCATAAGCATGTGACGGGATTGTCCGGGATTGTTTTGGTATTTCAACAACTCAGTCTGCTACTTTCAATTCAGGTTTTTAAGCTGAATTCTAGAAAGTCTCACACCGAGGGATGCATTCTGAATTCTGCTCCACAAGCTCAGTGGCTCTGAGCTGTAATTCTGCTACTCCGCCTGCTGCTGGGCGCAGCAGGCCCATAATTTCGTGGCCCGACTGCCGGCCATTGAAGCGGCATGGACAGGGCTGCAGCCTGTTTGAAAAGCCTCACTTTCGTGTCCTTCGGGAGCTCACGGACGTTGATGCCAAACAACATAATCTGGCCCGCGTTTCACGGCATGCTCGCTCTTGGTTCCATGGCTTCGAATACTGATTCAGGCTACTCGTCGAATAGGAAACCCTCGCTGAAACTTAGGAAGCTCTCACCCTAAAACGGTAGACTACGACGCTAAGCTGTCTGCTGTGGCGGCTACCTGTCAATATATCATCTATCTTGCTGAAAAAAGGCGTGAAACCTAAACTCTACAGCAGCCGGAACCTCAAATGCCAAAACGTGCCAGCCTCGCTGGCAACCTCTGAGCTCTTGTAGAAAAGTCACAACACAAAAACTAAACTACCCAAGGGCTCCAATGTATCCCTTTTGGGGGTTTGTTATGGTTTTGTGGTAAGGGACTGAGACAAAGTACCCACAAAGGAACTACATAGGAGGGTCTGGGTAGAGTACTGGTCTAACACTCCCCTTCAACAGTAATCCCCTCCCCCTAATAATAAACCCCCCCACCCCCCTAATAACAAATATTCCCAATATATTATAGTATACCATATNNNNTAGGGGGGTGGGGGGGTTATTATTATGGGGAGGGGATTATTTGGCTTCTACATTCAACTCAGCTCCTTAAACTTAGGTCTAGAAACTCTCTCACTAAGGCATGCCTCAGTGTTTTCGGGGATATGCGTGTGTTTTAAGTTGATTATAAGTGGTCCCGATTCAGGCAACTACAGCCAAAAACCTATGAATTAGAATTCTGGACTGAAGCTCCCCTTCAGAAGTATTTGAAACCAATGAAGCTTACACCCCATACAGGCCTGACTAGCCCTTCGACCCCTTGAAAAAAAAACCTTTAGACGGGGCAATAAGCCAAACCCTAAACCCTAAACCCCCCAAAAAACCTAAACCCACCCTCGAATCCCCCAAACCTACCCCAATACCCTGGTAGTTTCAATTTTCTTTTCCATTATCCCCATATACCCCCAATATAGCCCTAATCTTACCCCTGAAACCCTAAACTCAGGGAGTTTTCCTTTGTACCCTTAGGGTTTGTACCCTGGGGTTTGGGTCCATAAACCATGGAATATGGCATTTAATAAGGGTATTTGGGACCCCAAACCTAGGGGTATAAACATAAGGGTACAAAAACGCAATCCCCCCATCCTCTGCCTTGAAGCCAGCACTCTCGAAGGCCTTGGACCAGACCATCGCTTCCTCAGCGCCCATAGGTCGGTTTAGGGTTCAGGGTTTAGGGTTTTCAGGCTTGGGGGCTTAAGGTTATATTGGGATAATGGAGGAGAAAATGGAAACTACAGGGACTATAGGGATTATATAGGGGTATGAAATAGGGATATGTATGGGGATAATGGAAAAGAAAATGGAAACTACCATTGAGGGCTTAGGGTTCAGGGATTAGGGTTCGGGATTTAGGGTATTATAACAGGGTATACAATTGGGATATACTGGGGCAATGGAAAAGAAAATGGAAACTACTACCTAGTATATACCGCATTGCAAGCTCGCTACATCTACATTTTTCCGTGACCCCATCCCTGTAAAGCCGATCAGTTGTAAAAAACAAAGCACGCAAAAGGACCGACACTTGGATCCATACTGTTGATGAAAGAAATTCTGCAGTGCCCCTGCCAGCAATCCTAAACCTTTAGGGTTTCGGGTTTAGGGCGAGTTTATACGGACAACCCCAAACCCTAAATCGTGCAAGATTACTCATATGAACAAGCGTCTCGGGACACTTGTACTGTCGTCCCTTTTGGGCTGGCAGAACTACTTGGCTAGAAAGTGGTTTAGGGTTTATATGAAGTTCCTGAAAGTTACGGGTCCCTTCAAGGGGCTTTCTAAAGAATATGCAAACATATGATAAAGGTCAATAAAGCGATTTATGGGGATTAGTGTTCCGAAAATTATGGGGTCCCTCTTTGGGTGTGTTAAAAAAAAAAAGCCGATATAAGTTGGGGTGTATAAGGAACCTTCCTATTTATGGAAACTCTCATATCATGGATATATGACGTTGCGGTTTGGGTGGTTTGGGTGTAGAGGTTTTGTAGATTTAGGGGAACACCTGTTCTTGAGGTCAAAGTGTCAAATAGTCAACCTCACGGTTTAGGGCCATTGCTACGAAGCCTGGGAGTTCTTTCTAGGATATATAGTCTACATCACGTAAACGGCTCAGAATAAGGCCTGGTGCATAAGTCCGTTTTTGCATTGCAGTTGGAATGCGCATGATGACTCAAACTACTGTGATATCGAAGGATCATCATCCGAAAGTCCCAAATACCATCCCTCCCATAATGATGCACCCCCCCCACCCCACAAAGATAGATATTCACCCTAGTATTTACTGGCACTAAATTGGGGTACTGTTTATGAAGCCCCTTTTCACTTGAGGTTGGCGCAGGGTGGCAACTAGCCCTAAACCCTAAACCCTAAACCCCTAACGCCAAACCCTAAACCTTAAACCCTTAACCCTAAACCCTGGCTCAAAAACAACACCCATACAGCAAGCTGGCTACGACAAGCTGCACGCAAATTCAGCACACACGTCGAGAAGGGCAGGGTCTAGGGTTTAGGGTCTATAGGGTTTAGGGTTCAGGTTTCCTCCTTTTGAATATAGCATATGGCTTACAAAGAACTTAGGAAATGCAAAAGGGGAAAAGGCCTTACTCAACACCACTGTGCGTCTTTTATGAGGGGTTCCTTTGTGGGGGGTTGGGAAATTATTCCCAGGATGCCTTCAAGTTCCCAACTCACTACCAAGCATCGTCTTGCTGGTGCCAGCTTGCCTCGATGATCGCAGCTGCGCCCTCGACAACCTCAGATCCGGTACCCAGACTGCACATGAGCTATAGTCTAAACTCCAATCCAAGTATCCCCCTTAATAACCCCCATAATACTCCCGTACATATCCCCCATACAACCCCCCTTTAAGCGGTTTAGACTATAGCTCACATGGTTCAGGATTTCATGATTCAGAGTTTGAGGGCCCTATGCTCTCCGCAATGATGGCGGAAGTTGAAAGGAATCAAGATACCTTAGTTGATCGTCTAGGAGAGCGAAATCTTTAATGTAACGCCAAAATCCACTCCAATCTCAGAACACTAAATCCTGGTTCTTGAACCCTAAACACCTCTAAACGCGGAACCCATCCACATCCTGAACCCTCAAACAGGAACAAAAAAGTGACCCTAGACCCAAAACTGTGCGTTCATAAACAGGTCTGAGCACGAAAAGAAGGCCTCTGTCGTCCCGCAAACATTTCCTGGGCTCCAAGGAAGTTTATGTGGGGCTTTGGGGTTTTGGGCTTCTTCTTAGGGAAGAAATTTGAAGAAATTGGAGCGTATGAGCTGGACCCAAAGAAGGATCTTGAAGCAGAGCCCCAAACGTGGTGCCTTGTACTACTCTGGGGTCATTTCTAATTAGGAAGGCTTAAGGTCTTCCTGCTAGATCCTCTCAGCGGTCTGGGCGTAGGTGGAGAACCCTTGTCCCTAAACCCTAAGTCCCACACCCCAAATCATGAACACTAATTTAAAAATCAGACACTTAAACCCTGACTTACACATCCTGAAACCCAAATTCAAAACACTAAACTTTAACCCTGAATCCTGAATCCTAGACCAAAAATCCTAACTCCTGAGCCTGAAGTCCGCAATCCTGCACCTTAAGCCCTACATCTTCACCCCTAAGCCCTTTACACCCTAAACCCTAAAGCCTAAGCCCTAGATCCTAAACCAGTTAACACACTGGGCCAGCTGCCTGGCTTTCGCAATCATCTCGATTCGCTTCTCTGGAGTGGGCAGGTAGGAGAGAACCTGATGGGTTAGGGCTTAGGGATTCTAGGCCCTACACCCTAGACCCCTAAACCCCTAAACCCTAAACCCCTAAACCCTAAGGCCTAGGGTTTAGGGTTTAGGTTACCCAGAGCTTAGGGTTCAGGGTTCATGATGTAGGTAGGGCTTATAGGGTTCAGGGCTTAGGGTTGCAAATGTCTGGGTTGGGTTGGGAGTTTTGGGCTTCGGCACGCACATCGCGCTGCAGCCACGTTGACGTCCCAGGGTTAGGGCTTAGGGATCTCGGTTTCAAGGCTTTGACAGCCCCCCCTCCCTAAAGCAAAAGTGGACTCCAGAATGAGAGTTTTGATGCCTTTGGAGTTTGGGATCAAAACCTACAGGTGTTAGGGTTTAAGGTGATCTCACGACTACAGAGGATTATGTCTGGATTCTTCTCATTTACAAGAGGAGCTTGGTCAATTACTCCAACCCCTGAATTGGAGAATCAAATGGAAGCGAAGAGGAAAATGGGATGGGAATTGGGCTTATAGGGGTTCAGGGTTTAGGGGTAATTTTGGACCCTATAGCTACTACATGACAATTGCACCAGGATCCTAAAGTTAGTGGTTTGGTAACTCCTTCTCCTTAGGTCTGATGCAGACTGGCTGCCGCTTGGTTTTACAGCTCACAAGTGCCCAAGACTATCTAACTTGCAGGGTCTTTTCGCCATAAAAGCCAGAGACGAAGAAATCTACTAAGACCCTAAACCCTAATCCCTAAAACCCTAAAACCCTAAAACCCTAAACCCTAAACCCTAAAACCCTAAACCCTAAAACCCTAAACCCCTAAAGACAGGCACATGCAAACCAATAAACTTCATCCCTGGCCTGAAGAATTTCCTATATCCCTAAGGGTGCAAAGGATCCAAATAATAGGGTTTTAGGGGCCCAACTGGCCTCTATAGGGATATGTAAGAGGGACCTTTAGGTAGTATTTGACGTGCCCGGCCGCGGGGAGCAGAGATTCGTAAGATTCTTGAGATTCTCAGATTTCTAACAGTTTAGAAGATTTTGAAACAAAATCTCTAAAATCTCAAGAATCTCAAGAATCTTAAGAAATTCTTGAGATTCTTGAGATTTTTGAGATTTTGGAAGCGAAATCTCTAGAATCTCAAGAATCTC
>CAJNIZ010006846.1:0-11608 GCA_905231905.1 Symbiodinium pilosum | reverse complement strand
ACTTCCAGCTGTAGATCTCCACGTCACAGGTGCTACAAGGACTCATCGCATCGCGCAAATTGCCTTTTCAACCTTGTGCAGTGCAGGCCTGCACGAGTCACGGGTTCGCGACGGCCATGTGTAGCAGGATCGAACAATCCACAGCGAATGACGACGCCACATTCCCGAAGATGGACACCCAGGTGGCTGGCATGTCGGCGGCACCTGTTTGGAGAGCTTGTCTGCAAGAGAGCGGGCCCCTGCACTATACACGGTACAGCTAGTTCACACTAAATGGTCAGCTCAATAAAGCATGGCTTCCTAAGAGCTCCAGCTGTAGATCTCCACGGCAAACAGTTATTACGGTGACTCATCGCATCGCGCAAATCGCCTCATAGATCTGGAACACGGCGAGCCTGCATCATTCAACGACAGCGGTCCGGGTCCCATTGCGGCCCTCGCCGGGGCTTTCTGGTTGCCGCCGCCGGATTTAGGCAGAGAAAAACGCAGGAATGAATCGATCTGCTGCATGCATTCCGAAGATGGAGCACTCATTCGCAATCATCCAGAGCAATCCCAGTCAGTCAGAAACATGGTGGCCGAACAATCGGCAACACCAGTTTAGAGATCCAGTCTGGAAAGACATGTGGCCGGAGAGCGGCGCACAAGGAAACGTGTGGCCCAAGAGAGGCGCACAGGGTGTACTGTCCAACTGACTTGGATGGGACCGCGCACCTCCGTAGCCTTTGCTCCGCAAAGCTTCAGCCTTCGTACTGCTCACGGCATATCTTGCAGGTGGCTTCGCGAGGACCCTGCGGATAGGCCCTCCACCCTCACACCACGAGAAACAACTATTGCTCTGGTTGAAAGATCTGCTACTCTTACTACTCCTCGTCCCGGACTTGGGACTGGGTCGGCCCATTATTTGTGGCCCTTGGTTGCATGAACAACGCACATGCATCTGTGACCGCCATATTAACCATGGCATCTGAGCTCCGTCGGCACGACCCCTTGTTCAAGGAACAGCGGAGGCCCCCGTTGTTCATGTAGGCCATTCAGCAATGTATAACATGTGCTCATACTCGAAGTCGCACTTACGTCCAGGGACTTTGCGCAGGTGTTTCAGCAAGGGGCCTATAAGTGCAGTCAAGCTAGGTTTTCCGGTCATGCAGGCAGGGACCATGCATTGCATAGGTAGCGATCAACAGGCCATCTAGTACTGCAAGTCCGCAGTGGACTTACTCGAGCCGTGGTGCTTCCTAATACCACAACAACAACAAGTACGGCTACTACTACTACTACTACTACTACTACTACTGTTAGTACTAGTACTAGTACTAGTACTAGTACTAGTACTACTACTACTACTACTACTACTCCCCCATCCCCCCTAGGCAGTACGTTTTGCTCAAAATTGATCATAAATTCCCCGAGGAGGCAGCTAGTAACAGTGGTTATGTTAATGTAGTGATTGCTGCCTGGACCTAGCAACAGTGGGTTAAAGGGGCCGTCTTGAAGGGCTCTACCTGGCAATCTCTTTGAATATTATGACACTGTTGCTAGGTGCGGGCAGGAGCAATGCACGCTGCCGAAATTGGTATTTCGGATGCCCGGGTTTTCACCTGCGTACTCTCGTAGATGCGCATTTGAGCGCAACATCTACGCACTCTTTGTACAACTGAGCTTGTTCGCAGATTTGCCGCAGCACTTTCATCATGGCGCCAACGCACGGCTGCCATTCCCAGCACAACTGCGTATGTTGCCGTCGTCAAAAGTCCACCAGTGGCGACATTTTTAGTATCACTTTCCGTGATGCTTAGCACTCGCGTGCGCTAGTGGTTGCTGCCCGGACCTAGCAACAGTGGGTTAAAAGGGCCATTTTGTAGGGGTTCTACATGGTTATATCTTTGAATGTTATGACATTCTTGATGGCTGCAGGCTGCCACTTCCAGCACAATCGCTTATTGCGGTCGTCCAAGCTCCACCAGCGGCGACATTTCAGAATTCCTTACCGATTGAGGGTTGTTTGCACGGAACAACCCCGCAACCTCTCCCCCGTTCCCAAACTATCGTCTTTGAGTAAAACGTAGTGCCTGGGGGGCGCCTACTACTCTTACTACTGCTGTTACTACTACGACTATTATTACTACTACTACTACTACTACTACGACCACTTCGAAACGGCGACGACGACGACGACCACTTCTACTGCTGCTAGTACTACGTAACGGTAAGGTTACCCACGGTGTAGTTTTGTGCGCTTGAGAATGTTGAAGCCCGGGTTTCGGGCGAATTTTGGTTGCCCTCATAATTTTGGGGCTTACTCACGTTCCAAAAATGGCATTTTCGCGCAATGGAGCACTGATGATGGTTTAGTTCTAGTGCGGCAACCTGTTATAGGGTTTTATTCTGTTTAATTTTGAGTCGCCCCATTAGTCCACGGGTTTGAGGAGTTCTGATTTGATTTTAGCATCGCCCCATTCGTCCAAGGTATGCCCCATTCGTCCAGGGGTGTGGGGAGTTCTGATGGAACTTTATCATGGCCCCATTAGTCCAAGGTAAGCCCCAGTGTTCCAAGGGTGTGAGGATTCCTGATATCAATTTTGAGTGAGCCTTACCGGCCTTAGTTTATTTGGACCGTTTCTTTTTTGGCTTCATACAAAGCAGCGGGGAGCATTCTTAATATTATGATTTTTCTTCCATGGGTTACTAAGCAAGTGTGGGGACCGTACGTTTAAGTTATTATGATCACGTTTGAAAGGCTCTTAAATAGTAAACATATAACCTTCATTCTTACTCGTAAAAGCAGAGCGGCCAGGCGCATCCAAGTTGAGACTGGCATCTCGTCCTTCAGACAGCAGTTGCTACTTGAAGACAAGATCATTCCAGAAGTGTGCTCATGGGAAGCTGGGCTGTATCAGTAGCAGCAGTGGTAGTAGTAGTAGAAGAAGAAGAATTAGTAGTACGGGTAAGAGTAATGGTAGTGTAATAGTTACGGCAATAGTACTTGTAATCAAGGCATATATATGTATACGGGATTTCGGAACCCCCGCAAGACGGTAATTCTTAGGCTATGGGGTACATCAAGTGCGTCCACGTTTCTCCATCCGCTCAGTAGGAATAATACTGGCAAGAGTAATGGTAGCATGCTTGATATCAAAAATCTTGCGTGACCTGTTTATACTGGAATGGCATCATGCCCTATGTAAAAGGGCTTAGGGTCATATAGGGTTTGTGAATCAACAGCAGTATCCGTAACAGCAATATGAGGCAGGATGTGTAGGAATACAATAGAGTCACCATGCGAAAGGAATGGGTTTCGCTAATCAAATCTGACCCCGAAGTGTCAACGCATAGCCCCAGACGGACTTGCACCCTAACCCCTAAACCCTAATTCTGCGCCGATTCCAGGGCTTTGCCTCCAAGTCGTTCTAACAATTTCAGGGCTCCTAAACTCTAAGCTCCTAATGGGGCATTAGTACACAAAGGTTTGGGGTATACAAATGAAAAATGAAAGATAAAATGAAAACTGGGGGTTTAGGGTTTCATTAATGTTAAATGAGTATCACCAACTACCCTGGCCTTATCATATTCTTGTATGAACTTGGTTTAGGGCACTGGAAACAGACCCCAGAGTGATATTGGTTGTAATTTAGTCTGCTATATCGGTAATCCTTATAAGCCCCTATATAGACTTATTTTTACTTTGTTTTCAGTTCTCCTTGATCTGGGTAGTAACCCCCCAACCCTAAAACCTACAGCTCAACATTAAACCTAGATTCTGACATGCTCTAGGTGGTGCCAGATATCCTCCATCAACTCATGCCGCTTGCTATGCCACTTGTTATGGCCTTGCAGCTAAACCAGGGGTTTGTGCTCATACAGTACATCCACGACCGTAATCTTGAACCCCCAAGCCAGCTCCCGTCCATCTGTCAAACTGCGGATGCAGGAAATCCGAACCGTAAGAACGGGAGTTACCGTACTTTAGCTGTTCTAGGTGATGCAAGATGTCTTCAATCCACCGTAGCAACCAGGAAAGTCTTGGGCGGCCCCAAGAGATTCGCGTGACTTTCCAGCAGAGCCTTTGCCACTGTTGTGTTGGGGTTTCGGGTTTTGGATGGTTTTGGCCTACAGGGATTTAGTAGCCCCGATCCCCCCAAAATGGGATCCGATTATAGTCATGGGATAGTCCTCGTGCCCTAATCTTGGCGGTTTGGGTTACCCAATTCTCTTTTCCCCGTATAAGACGATATATGACTCGAATCCGAAACCCTATAAACCGATGTTTGACCTTTGCTTCAACTTTTATTCTCCAGTGAATTGGGTTTCGAGTCTAGGAAAGTTGGGGTTTTGGAAGTTTAGGGTTAGAGGTCTAGGGTTTAGGGTTTAAGGTTTAGGGCTTTGAACTCCTGGATTGCAGGGTTATCAGAATGTCGCCTTAGGTTGTTGGGGTCAAGGTTAGGGGTTTTGGTAACCCAACCCCCAAATTGGGGAAGACTACGTTCCCAGAAGATAATCCGTGCACATTCGTTAGACGCCCTGGGGTTGACATCATGTCCGAATTTTGATGATGCAGGTTCATTTAGCCCTAAACCCTGAACCCTAAACCCTAAAATCTAAATATTCTAAACCAAACCCTCGACCCTAACCCTGAACTTCCGAAACCCCAACCTTCCTAGACTCTAGACCCAAGTCAACTGGAAAATACGAACTGAAACTCTTGTGGCTGTTTTGACCCTGAACCCTAAATCCTAAACCGTAAATCCAGGAGTACGGAAGACTTCAGTGCAGAACTACTCCGTGCTGCCGAGATGGGAGACACCAAGAGAGTCGCGGTTACTGTTTAGGGTTTAGGGTTTCAAGGTTTAGAGTTTAGGATGACAGTAAGGTACCATGTTTTAGAGTGCATCTTAATCAGTATATATATATACAGATAGAATATGGTAACTCTAGTTTAAAGTCCTTAGCAGCAGCCAAGGAGTTCACGATGTGCTGGAACGCTTCCAAAACCCTGATTGCAAAACTACAGCAGGCGAAACTGCAATTATGAAAGCCAGCAAGAGGGGCGACTTGGACATTCTGGAGCTGCTTTTGAGGGCAGGTGCCGATGTGAACCACACAGCAGAGAACGGGAGCACGCCGCTCCTGGTAGCAGCAGAGCATGGACAGCTGGTGGTGGTTCGCAGGCTCGTGGGTGCAGGCGCAGACTCCGACCTGGTTACTGGGTTGGTGTTAAGAATTTTTAATAAAGTTGGATAGAACGTGGGGACTTTGCTATTTTCTACAGACCATACTAAGATAAGATAGCCTGAGTTTTCGTAGCCACAACTCAGGATAGGGCGACCCTACGCGGCCACACCCCATTGATTATGGCCATTTTGAACGGCCATTTGGATATCATTCATTACTTGATAGAGGCTCGTGCTGACAAAGAAAAGGCCTTCATCAGTCACGACGACACTCCGCTCCTTCTTGCGGTCGACTGTGCGCCGGAAGGAGGGCGCCCAGAGGTAATTCGTTGCTTGCTTGATGCCGGAGCAGACATGGAGAGGATGAACTCCCGTGGCATGTTCCCACTCCTCATGGCAGCACATGAGGGAATGTATGACATTGTGTGCCAGTTGCTGGAAGCTAGGGCCAACGTAAATCAGTCAGGGTCAGATGGCCTCACGGCCGTGCTTGCTGCAGTCGCAGAGGGCCATGTGGACATCCTCAAGCGTTTGCTACATGCCCGTGCCAATCCACGCACCCGTTTGAACAATGGCAGCACGCCATGGTCGATTGCCACCTCCATGAGTTTTGACCGGCGCCACCGTGAGATCGAAGCGGTTGACAATCGTCACGCTGAGATCCTCCAGTGTTTGCGTGATGCTGGAGCGGCTAGGAGCTGAAAAGTGCGCTGTTGGTTGAGATACTGAGCATAGCATCCATGTGACTGCTGTCAGCTGAAGCAAAAGGTGCTTCCCCAGACTCTTTGCAGGCAAACGGATTCGTCTGTAGCCTTGTGCTGACGGACGATCGGCTTCTTCTACCCGACCGTGATGAGCACAAGGCTGCGAGTCCAGCGTCATGTGAACAGTAGTTGGAGCCGGGATGGTACAGTACCAAAAACCAATATGATTAGGGTTTAGAGTTTAGGGCTTAGGGTTTAGGATTTAGGGTTACCGTCTTAGAGTATCTATAAAGAAGAAGATCCACTATTTGGAGGGTGTGGGGTTTAGTACATATACTGGTACTGATAGCCCATATAAGCTCCAGCGATCCCTGTGATGAGCCGACATACGTAGTCTCCTTGACCCTCCAAGTATTCTATTAGGGTTATATAGGGGTTATATTGAGATAATATTAGGGTTATATTATCAGGGTTATATTTTGGGTACCGCCCCCCCCTCAGTAACAGTTGGATAATAGTTATAATATGATTATATATAGCCCTTAATAGGACCCGTAACATAGACTGTTACTGGGGGGGCAGTACCCAAGTTATATTGTACTCATGTCTGAAATCACTGCTCGCCAATTACAGGCTGTGAGCATTCGGCTTTTCACGCACACCGGTGACCTCGTCCCGGAGAACATCCGAGACAAGAGGCAAAAGTTTGGGGCTTAGGCCTTGGTGGTCACATGTGAAGTTGATCGTAGGTCACCAGAGGCAAACACGCGGCTGTGTGTCTCTCTTGGTGTTGTGTTTTATGATGAGTTTTAGAATTTGAGAAATTCAAAAATGTACCAAATTTAAATTCCACAGCACCAAATACGTGAGGCACAAAGATGAAGATGAGATTTGGCTTAAGACGTTGTGTCATAGTGTAAACCCTCAACCCTTCATCTTCAGGGTTTAGGGTTTAGGGATTAGGGTTTTGGGTTTAGGTTTAGGGTTTAGGGATTAGGGTTTTGGGTTTAGGGTTTAGGGATTAGGGGTTTGGGTTTAGGGTTTGGGTCCTAAATCCTGACTTCTGCGCCGTCTGCAGGACGTACAAGTGCGGAATGCCAGTTTGGCAAGCAGTAGCTGGTGGTGGCTGCATCTACGGCTTGTGCCGCGACTTCACCGTTGCTTGACACCATCTTGGTATCATCGCATTTTAGGAGACAGTAGTCCCCAGGATAGGGCAAGATTCTATCCTCCCTTTGGGTTGCGCGGTTTAGGGTCGAGGGCTTAGGATTAGGGTTTAAGATTCTATCCTCCCTTTGGGTCTGGTATTTTATGAGAAGAAATGATCCACCTCCAACAAGCTACTTAGTTGGTGAGGAGAGGGCCGACCGAATTAACAAACACTGATTTATCCACACAAGCTTGCAAGGAAATTTTTCTGGCTCGCAGAGGAGATGATGAGAGTGGTAATCTGAGCTATAATCGTATTATAGGGGCTACTAAGTGGGATACTAGGAGTTTAGACTATCGCTCATGTAGAAGCGCAAACAAACAACAATATCATGGTCCTAGATTTCTTAGGTGAATATTAGTACAGTGGATTTCAAACAGACCTCAAAGTGATATTGTTGATTCGCTAGGCTTCCCTACGTTCCATAATCCTTGTAAACTCCTGTATAATCCCAGTTTCCATTTCATTCTCGATGTTCTTCTCCATTCGATCCGGGCTTCCGTACACCCTAAACCCTAAGTCCTGACTCGTGTTATCTGTACAGTGTTGGTTTTGGAAAAATTTCCTCCTAACCTGGCATCTGCCCGCAAATTCCTGCTGGTCCCTTCCTCTCAGTCTTAGGACCAGTGCTAGTTGCAGTCATATAGTAGTCGCAGGAGGAGGAGTAGAAGTCATCGTCGCCGTTATGGGGTAGTAGTAGCAGTCGTAGCAGTAGCAGTAACAGTAGCAGCAGCAGTAACAGTAGCGGTGGCAGCCGCAGCTGCTACTACTACTATTCTTATTACTACTACTATTACTGCTACTACTACTACTCCTACTACTACTACTACTACTACTACCACTTGTACTACTACTATGACGACGACGACGACGACGACTACTACTACTACTACTAGTCCTTCTTCGACTGCTACTGCCGCAGTTAACGCTTCCGTCACAGTCCCGGGCGACTGCTACTACTGCTACAAGTACAGCGGCTCTTATCCTGAACCCCAAACCACTAGACCCTGAACCCTAAACCATGTTGGCCACCATTGCCACCGCTTCTGCCGCTGCCATCGCCTGCTACAACAGCAACAGGTCTTTCTGCGAGACCTTCACAAATATGGTATCAATATGGGTGGCTGTCAAAATTATGGTCCTTTTTGGGGTGCCATATGTATTAGGTGCCGTAGGCCCATAATTTTTAACAGCCACCCATATGGAGGTTTAGGATTTAGGGTTTAAGGCTCAGGGTATAATGGGATGCAGGGCCTAGGGCTTTGGGACATGTGGGTTTCCTAAAATTATGGGTACCACTTTTGTGGGGTCCTCATTTTCAGGACTCCTGATAATTTTTGGGTCTATATTGCGGTCTCCCTGCTTTGGGAAACTACCAGATGTGACTAACACAAGAATAAGGCATCACTAGTAAACATGACAGGTAATCGTAACAGCATTGGCAACGATACTGACAAGCATAAAAGCACTGATAGTCATGATAGTAATGATAACCAAAATATCAGTGGTAACATGAATATCAAACATAAAAGAACAAGATTATCAATGAGCACACAAGTAATGTAAAGGTAACAAGAATAGCTATGATAACATCAATAGAAGGCATGACAACATTTGTAACAATAAAACACCAAACAAAACAATATCACTAAGAGCTATGTGATTGAATCCTAAACCGTAAATCATAAATCCTCAACCCTAAGCCCTAAACCCCTAAACCCTAAACTTGCCGAGGTCAAGAAGTTCGCGGCTGGATCGCGCCAGCTTCTGCTGACGATCAGTGTCAAGGCCATCCACAAAGATGCGAAGAACCCTTATGCCTTCAAGTGGGACAAGGATAAGCGCCTTGGTTTATACAAATTGTATAGTTCAGGTCGGGCGTTTTGACCGCGTTTGACAGAGTTTTTTTGTTTTGCTTTTGCCCTATACAATTGCCTTGGTTTAGATCAGGAAGCCTTAGCAATCGTCCCTAGAAGACCAAGTAAGATCGACGGGATCTGGGTTCAGATTATGAAGAAAGCTTTCTCGTAGACAAGGCATGCAGCAGCAGCAGCAGCAAGAATGGGACGGCCTTAGCTGCAGCACTTTCAAGCTTTCTCACAACAGAAGAGTTCTTCGGGACCCTGGTATCAGGAAAACAGCCAAACCATGAGTGCTCCCTGGAGGCTTCTGTACAAACCCTAAGGCCTAAACACTGTTTTGGGAGACTCCCAAGTCCTAGCTTTGTCGGCAGCGCTGTTCCAGCCAATCTTACACAGCCGGTTGCACTCCTGCAAAATTGAAAAGCCCTAAAGTTCGCACTCCTGGAGCAGCTGAGTGGTATTTGATTTGGGGCTACTATGGTACCCAATATAGAGTAAGATTACATCCTCTTTTTGGGGTATAGTATTTTATATAAGGAAAATACCCTTACTAGGTTCAACCACCCAAAAAACGCTACCCAGCTGAGGATTTATGTGGGCTACATCCAGTCTGGTGGCTCGCTTGCCCTTCCTCAGGGGTAGGTTTGCAAATAGTTCCAAGTTTTTCAAACACTTAAACCCTACATAGCCCTTAGAAAGCAATCAACCACATAAGTTCTATAGGACCCCCCAAATCTACCCTAGTCCTCGCTTTTAGACAGTGATTGTAGTCTAGCATCACTTTTGACTCAGCTACGCAGAGATTGTGGTAACAAAGCATGCAAAAAGCAAGAGGTAGACTTTGAGTAGGGAACGTGGATCATGAGGACCAAGGTAGGGGGAACATTCAAAAGATATCAGGATGACATCTTTGCTTTTCATGAGCTTCTCTCATCTAGACTCATTGTGGCAAAGCCAAACCTGGTGTTTTTCTGTTTTGTCCAGTCCCGCTTCGGTCAAGAGCAGCTTATATGCTCTTATGTATGCTTGTACTATCATGAAACTTGTACTATCATGAAACTCATTGCTGGTGTCGGTGGTGGCGGCGGCGGCGGCGGCGGCGGTGGTGGTGGTGGTGGTGCTGGTGCCGGTGCCGGTGCCGGTGCCGGTGCTGGTGCCGGTGCCGGTGCCGGTGCCGGTGCCGGTGCCGGTGCTGGTGCTGGTGCTGGTGCTGGTGCATGTGCTGGTGCTGGTGCTGGTGCTGGTGGTGGTGCATGTGCTGGTGCATGTGCTAGTGGTGGTGGTGCTGATAGTGGTGCCGGTGCCGGTTCCGGTGCCGGTGCCGGTTTTGGTGCTTTTGGTCGTAGTGGTCGTAATCGTTGTGGTCGTGGTGGTCGTGTTCGGGGTCCTGTTCGGGGTTGTGGTTGTGGTTGTGGTCGTGTTTGGGGTCGTGGTTGTGGTTGTGTTCGGAGTCGTGGTTGTGGTTGTGTTCGGGGCCGTGGCTGTGGTTGTGTTCGGGGTCAAGTCGGGGTCGGGGACGTGGTCGCGGTCGTCGCCTTCAACGTGGTTGTTGTGAATTACGAAGACCATGCAATTATTTTCTTAATATTTTTTGATTTGGTACAGAGATGGCTAGATTAGATCCCACATATATATATGTATGTATGTCGCAACTCAAATTTACATAGTACGAGGTAAAAAGTATTTTCTTGGGGGTACCCTAGTATTCAATGCAAGATTATGCTCTCGATTCGTTTCTTCGGTCTTTGCATGAAGAATCTCAAGTTGCTTCGCTCAATACTCAAAAGCGCTAATCATGTATTCCAGTAGGATCCAATAGGACAGCCCTCTCAGAGCCCCGCTTGGAGGTTCGCGGGACTTAGTAACTACTTAGAACTGGGCTGATAGCCCTACTTATAATCCCCAGAACTTGAGTTTTGTAGGTTACTCTAGGGTTATAAGCACCGTTATAAGTAGTTACTAAGTCCTATGAATCTCCAAGTGATGAACGTTGTAGTCACTTTTCTCAAGGGGCCCGTCCTCTTTGTGGACCCTGCGTTGAATATTAAACATGCTGCATGACCCTAACTACCTTGCACTGAGCATTGTGTAGGATTTTTAGTAGCTTAAATCCCCAATCCTAAACCCAAACCCTAAACCCTCAACCCTAAACCCGCAGGACTCCTTCTTGGCCGCCCAAGGTGAGTAGTATTTTATTTGGGAAGACTATTGTACCCAGTATAGAGTAAGATTATATCCTCCTTTTGGGGTATAGTATTTTATATAAGGACTATAATCTTACTAGGTTCAACCACCAAAAAAAGCACTACTCAGGTGAAATTGGGGTGTTCTCCACCGAGGATGGCCGAAGCTGGGTTGCTGTTAAGGAACTTAAATTAAGTTACTATATTGGGGAAACCCTATTATTTACCATATATACCCATTATGGTAACTTAATTTATTTTCCTTAACAGCAACCCAGGAAGGCTACTCGAAAAGTCTTTCGTTGGACACCAAGGTCGGAGCCTGGAACACGGAGTTTAGGGGTTTAGGGTTTAGGGGTTGAAGGGTTGAAGGGTTTAAGGGTTTAAGGGTTTAAGGGTTTAAGGGTTTAAGGGTTTCGGGTTCGCTTGCCGGGCCCAGCCTCTGCTTGAAATGGATGCCAGTTTTCCCGGTTTTTTA
>CAJNIZ010006845.1:0-17033 GCA_905231905.1 Symbiodinium pilosum | reverse complement strand
GACCACGTTGCCCTGCGCAGCTGCATTGGGTGCACCGAAGCTTGGAAGGCTTGTGCTTATGCCTGGAAGCCAACAAAAAACCGCACAAAAATCGGCGCAAACTTTGTGCAGGCTCATCAGCCCCAAACGTTGTGAAATTCAACAACTTGTCATTGCGATCGCGTCTGGTGTTTGCGACCGTGCCACATACTTCACAAAACCAGAATGGCTGTTCATGCGGATCACGATGAAGTTCAAGCAGGAACGCTGAGATTGCATGCCAACAACTCTGTAGAGATGTGCAGCTACTGGGGAGCTTTCCACGTCAAGATTGGAAATTACAGTTGACGGCCCCGGACTAAGGGTTCAGTATGTCTTAGCATTATGAGACAAGATGTGCACAGTGCCTTTGTCGCTACGTAGTATTCTGCTCGGGCATGCTGAGCCGGTTATAAACCCTTATGGATCCAAGTACCCAATAATCATATACTTACCCAAAACCTGTACCATAATTACTACTACCCAAATCCCAATTACCTAATTATTGGGTACATGGACCCTAAACCCTAAACCCTTATCCCTAAACCCTATAAGCCCTATATATATCCCCTTTAAAGGGACCTAATTATTGGTTACATGGACCCTCTGGGAACTATTAGATCCAACCAAGTCAAGTCAGAATCCCCTAAGGGTCCAAGGACCCAAATCATTGGGTCCCTTCAAAAGGGGGTTATAGGGGGATGTATAGGGATATATGGGGACTATATAAGGGTCCAAGGACACAAATAATAGGGTTGTAGGGCCCAAATACTGCATCACTAATGGTATTTGGGCCCTAAAGCCCTACTATTTGGGTCCTTGGACCCTTAGAGATCTTGAGAACTGGAATACACGAGAATGTTGGTATTCAGCCACGATTGGAATGAAACCGCTAGCATTTGCCACGCCTGAATGATCCAAGTGCCCACCAAAACCTGTTGCGATTGAAACGTTCAAGAACAAAAACTGTAACCTTTGAGCCCAGTCCCTACTAAGAACCAGTAGGTTGTGGAGACTGCGGGAGAGTCAGTGCTTGGTACATGCTTTGCCTGTCGGGGAGCTATGGTTGCCATTAATCCCCTTATCATTGCTATTTACTGTTATCGTTGCTAGTACTAGTATTTCTACCATTATTATTACTACTACTATTGGGTGGTCAGTGATTCTTCGGAGTTTCTTCGTCATCAACATCGGTGTGTCCATTTTTCCGTCCCTGATATAAGAGAGAAACGTTCGAGACTCATGTATATATATATATATGTGTGTGTGTGTATGCATAGCAAACTCAAGCTTTCTCAGTATTGTACACGGTACTACATTTTGTTGCCCAGTATGAACGGAGCAGCGAGCGGAACTCTCCAACAAATTTGGATCCCGGAGGCAAAGCGGCTTGAGATATGACTGCCAGTCGTAAAGTGCCCCGTGTTCAGGGCAAGCGATGCGGCCGGCAGATGATGTGTCAAACCCTCAAGGAGACGGAATAGATCGACGACTGCCGGTATGAAGATCTTCAACTGGGAGCATTCAGCGCTCTTGCTTCTACGCCCGCAGCGGAACCCATTATGCCAGCGAGAGACCCTCAAGTTGCACGTGCGATATGTCGGAAGCCTACGCCTCACGTCCACGTACGTTCTTCAATGCCAAAGACAGACAACCTTTTCCTAAAGTCGCATGCTCTTCGGGACGCTAAGTAGATGCGTATAGACATGCACGGCACTGTACACAGATGACCGGGTCCCTGTCACTGTTGAAGTAGCCCTGAGGGTCCAAGTAACGAATAGTTATGTACTTCGCCCAAAACATCAAAATCCCAAGTACCAATTATTGTTTCCGTTGACCGGTAGGGCTTAGGATTTGGCTTGGATTTTATTGGTGATGGTGGGAGGTTCTTGGGTAGTTCTGGGGTTATGAGAGGTTCCGGTATGGATAGATAGAGCTCGTTTTACCCCAGTGTAGGTACTTGCAACCCTGCTACTGCAACTACTCGTGAAACCTCCAGGTAAGAGATGTAAGAGAAGTAGAAGAGGTGAGACATTTGCAGAAGGGCACTCGGGCTACAGTGTCTGGAGCAGACAACACGTCTATGAATGTGTATATATATATATATAGACATGCACATATGTAAACCTCTTGGTAACCCTATGTGTGGCTTAGACCCTACTAAAGCTTTCAAAAGGACCCAATACTTTATAATCCGACATGAGCTCTTACATGGCCTGACTTGTGTGCTCAGGTACATCGCCGGCCTAGGTTATGGCCAGGGCACTTGCAGGAGCCTGGGGTTGTTTTAGGTTTAGGGTTCAGGGTTTGGGACTGAGGGGTTTAGGGTTTAGGGTTTCGGGTTTAGGGTGTAGGGTTTGGGGCTTAGGGCTTATGATATGCTACCCTGAGAGCCAGTGTATCCAATGATTGGATATTTGGAATTTTGGTAGTAGAAATTGTAGTCCAGGTTTTCTGGAAGTATATGCAGCTGAGTTACTTGAAGCCTCGGAATTATAAATTTCGGAAGAAAAGTGGGTGTTCGGGGAAAGATCGTTGTACCTCTGTAGGCTTCTTTAGGCATGATAAGGGGACCATCTTGGTAATTGACCGGGTGGTAGTTCGTGGGCTGAAGTCAAGGTTTTTTACATGTTTAATTTTTTTGGATTAATGGATGAACGAAGGTATGGTTTCATTACCTTAAGGGTCTAAGTACCTAATAATCATATACTTACCCAAAACCTGTACTATAATTACTATTACCCAAATCCCAAGTACCTAACTATTGGGTACATGGACCCTCTGGGTTAGTTTGTTGAGATACTCCAAGTTCCTGAACAACAACACAATCTAACCCATCCTGAGTTCATGGCGTAGCTAGTGATATTGTTGAGCGCTCAGCAGCAGGGTGGCCTTTCAATAAAAACTATGTTTCGGTAACCCCAACCCCCAAAATTACGACCCTATAACAGTCATATGATGGCTATGGGGTTCTAATTTTGTGGGGTTGAGGTTACCAAAATTCCCTTACTGTTGAAGAGACCAGACAGACAGGCGAGGGGCAGCGTTGACATGGTACCAAACCGTAAGGCTCCAAATGCCCCAATATTGGGGGTTTCCCAAAATCAGGGATACCTTTTTGGGGGTCCGAATAATAAGGACCATAGTATATTAGGGTCTATATTGGAGTTCCCCCTATTTTGGGAAATTACCATATTCTGGCTCTAGGTGACCTACTGTGGATAGGTACCCTACACCCCTAGTATTTGGAGACTTGGACCCTTAGGGAGAGAGCTTGTTACGTTCTTAGAGACTGTCTCCGTTTTAGCCGACGAGCCTGGTGAAACGTGTTCAGGGCGAAGAATGAAGATCTCTAGGCTCGGGCCGAAACTCCAACATTGCAGAGAAGTCCAGGAGTTCATACCAGAAGCTGGTGAGGTCTAAGGTCCAGACATCAGAAACAGCTGAAACATTGAGCCTTCAATTCTGCATGCTTCCTGCTAATTCTTCATGGTTCCACATGCTGCTGCTAATCATCCTGCTGCTTCTCTTCTTCCTCCGGCCCCGCAAAAGCAGTAACAACTGGGTTGCTGTTAAGGAACTTAATTCAAGTTACTATATTGGGGAAACCCTAGTATTTGCTATATATATACCCATTATGGTAACTTAATTTAGGTTCCTTAACAGTAACAAACAATAGCTACCGTGCTGCAGTAGCTGTTTGCCACTTCTGATGCTGCTAAGCCTCCAGCAATCGAAGCCGACAACCTGCCTAGCCACACATTCACAGGGCAATGCCGTGGACATGCGACAAGGGGATTGGAATGGCGCTCAACCCAGTTTTCCCTTCAGGGGTTTGGATTGAGGCATCTGGCCTTCGATCTTTTTGCAGCAATAAGCTTTTCAGGGATGCGAAACTTGGCATTTGGATTTCTCAGGTCCATTGGATGCAGACATTCCAGAACATAAGGGGATTTGTTGTATGGGCATTATGAAAAGGGATCATATTGCCTTGTTCTCTACTACCCTATATCCCAGCAGCATCATAAGGTGCTGGTGGCCCGGCTGTACTCATCTGTTGTGGGCGTTATGGTACTTGGTGGTTTCGCAAAATTAGGAGTACCATTTTGGGGCGTCCCCGTCATAAGGACTATAGCATATCATATCGGTGGTTATGTTGGGTCCCTCCCCACAGGTACGAAAAAGCAAAAATGTACGCTGTATTCGGGTTCAGGGTTTAGGGTGTAGGGTTAAGGGTGATTATCCAGAGGGTCCAGGTACCTAATATTTGGGTACTTGGCATTTGGGTAGTAGTAGTTATAGTACAGGCTTTGGGTAAGTATAGGATTACTGGGCCCTAAACCCTAAACCCTAAACCCTACACCCTAAACCCTAAACCCTAAACCCTTAACCCTAAACCCTAAACCCTAAACGACTTGGACCCTTAAGGGTATATACCCATCTCAAGAGCTGGGGCAACCCAGAAAACGTGTGAGCTATAGTCTAAACTCCTTAAAGAGGGACGAGAAAGGGAATTATGTAGGGAACTACTATAGGGGTTACTAAGGGATACTAGGAGTTTAGACAATGGCTCATATGAGTAGTTTTTTTTATTCCAGCGTAAAGTAAGGCCCCATGTCTACAAATACTTGCATGGGGTCCCAATGTCTATAAATAGTACCTACAATGGGCTATTTGGATCCCTAGGGATACTATAGCCTCCACGACATGGCCAAAGAATATGTCGTCCTTTTTGTGATTATTTTCTGCGAAAGAATTCTGCTAACTAGCTTGTGCCCACTTTAATGATGTTAACTGGTGAGACAGACGATCAACTGAACCAGGAACGACCCTCTCACCGGACTGCTGCTAAGTTACCTTCATCAACCCCACTTTCCATTTCATTTTCCATGTTCTTTTCGATTTGATTCGCCATTTTTGGATGCCTGGAGAAAAGCACTAATTACTCACATTATGTCAGGGGTTCAAAGTGACCCGGGACCTTGAAACATAGACCCTGAGCCATATAGTTCCCCTTAAGTAGATGGAGTTTGGGGTATATGGGGATCTTATTCGAATATACCCAAAGTCATATTCTATCTACTTAAGGGGGACTACAATCCCAAATCCCTAAACTCAGTCCTTCTGGAACTATAAGCACAGCGAGTCCTACAACCAGCAGCGTCCGGCGCTCAGGGAAAATGCCCTTGCACACAGGGTTTGGGTTCAGGCTTTGGGGTGCAGGTTCAGGGTTCAGGAGTGGTTCCCTAAACCCTTAACCCTAAACCTTATATAACCCTAAACCCCACTTTCTTGCAGTGTTTCCATCATCTCCTCGTCTTCATTCTGGTAATAAGTAGGAAACGGATTTAAGGTTTAGGGTGTAGGGTTTAGGGTTTAGGGTGTGGGGTTTAGGGTTTAGGATCTCTCTAATTAGCCCTGTATGTAGTATCCTTCCTGACTTATCACCATCAGTACCTGTATCTTATTCCTTCTTGCCACAAACCATGGGGGAGTGTGGCTACCCATCAGCTTCCAAGTTAGAGTCAATATGTAGAAACCTAGACAAATACCAAAATGGGTATACAACTAGAAAAATATTTTATACCCCAAAGCCCTATACTGTTTATGTAGGCCCCAACATTACTCATAACGACATTGTGACACACGTCTCCGATAGGATTTTAAGTTGGTCGTTTAACACAGCTGTGTTATGTTCCAAAACCAATTATTCCAGCTTTCAGGGCTTGGGTTTCGGGCTTAAATATAAGGTTATCATTATATAGTAGGATTCAACAGTTTATGATGAAGGGGACGGGACGTTGCCTGCTAGGACTTGAGGCTTTAGAAGCATCTCGCGCATTGACGCACATTCACCCCTATAGCCCAAGTAAGCCCCCAACCCCCAACCCTACACCCAAGTAAGGCCTAAATAATGGCCTGAGTCAATTGTGCTTGAGACATCTTGAGGCCTGAATGTACAAGCCTGAAAAGGTCACGAAGATTAGATCCGTAGCAATAGCAGTCTACCCTAAGGGTCCAAATACCCCAATGTTGAGGCTTTAGGTACCCTAAAGCCGCCCCATTTTTTGGGTAATTGGACCCTTAGGGCTAGCCAGTACAGTCTGATATACCCCTCAAATCTTTCCCTTCCTTTCCGGGCCCATGCGCTAGTTCGGTATGGAGCCCTCAGCATAAGCCCAGCCGTCAAGTGAACTTCTGAGGCGTCAACTCCCTGCTCAATGCATTCCAGAAGAAGTATCCTGACGAGCCGGCGCTGGATGACCCGCAGCACGGCTCGTGCTTTTCAGTTTGAGGAGTGGTCCTCCGCAAAGAGGGTGTTAGGTATGTGTGTATATATATATATGTGTGTGTGTGTAAGTACCAGTACTCAGGTTCTTTCCTGAAAAGAGTATGAACATCACAACAAATGAAGCTTAGGGCTTAGGATGTATGCAGTTATTGAGCACTTGGACCCTGAGAGTTTTGGTCACGGACTTTGGGATTAGCATCTCGAATTCAGGGGCCTGGCAGGGGTGCTCAGGAGTTCGTGATAACTGAGGGCACGTACTGATGGAGGATCTAACGCAAAACCCTAAAACCCCAAACCTTAGAGGCCCGCTGTGCGCTCTACTTGGGGGGTTTCATGCGGAAGCAGGTATTGAGCTTGCAAGCTTACTAGGCAATGCCCATAGGTCCTGCCAAAAGCCCAACCTCCACCTTGACCCTAAAAGTAAGTAAAATAATAGCCCTAAACCCATAAAAATAGCCATAAAGGCCATTATTCTACATACTTTTGGACTTTTGGGGGTTCAGGTACACACCCTCCAAAAAGCTGAAGATTTGAGGTTGGCAGCTGAGCAGAATGGCTGTCAAAGGAACCTACAGGCGGTTGAGAAGGGCTAGTCTCCGGTAAGAACCCACTTTCAGGACAAGATGCCGATAGCCCTGTATGCCGGCACATTCCCCTCCAGTCCGGAAGCCCTTAACAACAAAACCTAGTACCAAAAGGACACAAGACAGGGCACGATTTTTGTATGTGATTTTACAGACAGAGGATATCCAAAGCGGTGAGCAAGGAAACTGTGAAATCCTGAGCCGCAGAGCCATAAGGCTCCAACTACTGAAATAGAAGCCTAAACCCTAAACCCTAAGTGGTTTAGGGCTTAGGGCTTAGTAAGGGTTCCCCAAGATGGCGAGAAGAGAGGTGCCTAAAGCCCCAATATTGCGGACTTGGACCCCTACCCTGAGGGTCCAAGGACCCAAATAAAAGTGCTTTAGGGCCCAGATACTAAAACAGTAATACTTGGGCCCTAAAACCCTATGATTTTGGTCCTTGGACCCTTGGGGTTAGGGAGAAGTTGAGTCCCAAAGCCTAGTTTAGGGTCTACGGTTTAGGGTTTAGGGTTTTAGTAGTAAGACTAAAGCTCTAGAGACTGAGGCACTGAAGACCTGGTTGCAAAAGATTGAACCTCCATGTTTCGGGCGACATTTCAGGTTCGGAGGTACTACCCTACACACTAAACCCTAAATCCTAAGCCCTAAATCCTAAACCCCTAAACCCTAAACCCTGAACCAGACGATGGTCCTCCTATTCCTGTATAAGTGTACACAATCTACCCAACAGTCCTTTTTTTCAATTAAAGGCCCTGTCCTGCCTGCCTGTGGGCTTTAGGGTTTAGGGTCTAGGGATAACCCTGTAAGCCCAATCACCTACAGTTCTGTGGGTCATACTTACTACTTCGTGGGTAATTATTACTAAGCCCTTAACAATGCAATTGTTTCCGTTTTCTTTTCCGTTACAGAAGCCCTACATGTCGCTTTTTTAGGCCCGTTCAATTAAAGGCCCTGATATAACGCATTTAAAGAGTTTCATAAAACCCTTATATGGATTAGACCTTATGTAACCCTCTATCCCCAGATGCAGCGGTGATCTAATTTGAGGCCATGCGACTTCCACCAGTGGCACTTCTACCACTGACCGAGTGCGGCTGATTTCTCCTACCCTGACACAGCAAATGCTGGGTTGGGGTGTGTAGGTCTGAGGCCTAGAGTTGTTTAAGGTTTAGAGCATCAGAGTTAGTGAGCAGACATAGATTTGATCAGAATCCCCCTACGTTTTACGTAACCAAAACTGAAGCGTATGATGCTTCTAGAAAGGGGGCCAGAAGCAATTTGGTCAATGGGAGCCCTGCTTCGCCAACAGTTGCGACGAGGGCCCGCTGCATTCTCAGGCGGCGTGGATCCATCTCCCCTTGGCACTTTCCTCCCAGGATTCAGGGATTGAAGGGGGATTTAACCCTAAGGGTCCAAGTACCTAATAATCATATACTTACCCATAACCTGTACTATAATTACTATGACCCAAATCCCAAGTACCTAATTATTGGGTACATGGACCCTGTGACTAATACATGGCGAAAGGGTGGACTTCTGCCAATTCGAACGTGCAAGTGCGGGCCCTTCTTGTAGGGACTGCGTTCTTGTTGAGGGGAAGCGAAGGTGAATTTAAGCGGGAACACAAAATCCCAACATGTTCGTACCGAGTGATACATATCACCGACACCCCGTCAAACCTTGAGGCTTCATTTTGAGACATGGAGTCCCGACAACCTACCTCATTCCCATTTTCTAGATTGGGTAGGTCAAGGGGAAGTACTTGGAGGGTCCATGGAAATTCGACAGTAAGCCTATGATAGGGGATAAGTAGACTCATTTCTGGATGGGTCATAGGGGTGGTTGAAAATACCCCAAAGGCCAAAGAAAATCCTCAAACAATAGGCTTCTTTTTCCCCTAAACCCTCAACCCCAAAGCCCAAGAAAATCCTCAAACAATTGCCTTCTGTTTCCCCTAAACCCTATAAACCCCGAGGCCGAAGAAAATCCTCAAACAATGGCCTTAGCCTTCTGTTTCCCCTACACCCTACACACCCCAAGGCCGACGAAAATCCTCAAACAATAGCTATTTCCAAACCCCAAACCCAAAGAACATCCTCAAACAATAGCCATCTCTAAACTCTAGACCCCAAAGCCAAAGAAAATCCTCAAACAATAGCCTTCTGTTTCGCCTAAACCCTAGACCTCACACCCAAGGAAACTCCTCACACAATAACCTTCTGTCTCCAAGCCTTGCCCTCCTTTCCATGTCGTGCCGTGCGACCCACACGGTGAATGTACCTTAGAGCTCCCTGTGTTTCATTCACGGCTTAGGGCCTAATGTTTCGGATCTATAGGGTGTATACATAGATATACACAGGGACGAGAGAGGGAGAGACTTTAGAATAGATGCTGGGACATATAGGGCTTAGGATTTAGCGTGTAGGGTTAAGGCTTAGCGATGTAGGTGAAGGAGCTTTGATGTGAGGCTTAGGATACATCCCCTCCCCTTCTAACAAAACTTCCCACCCCTAGATCTACTACATATGAGGTTAATCAGGAAGGCCTACAGCACTTGATATCAATGAGGGGTATAGCCTACAGAGTAGGGGGAAACGGAAGCTGATGTAGAAATCTGAGTACCCGGACCTCACAAGTAGGCACCTATGGCCTGAAATCAAAATAATACAGTCAAAAGGCCATTAGTCTAAACACTTGCGGCGTCCAAGTATTCCTACGCAGCCAGGCCTGTGGTTGCTTGAAAAGCCTCGCTTCAGGGTGACGGTCACGGAATGTTCCGCAATTGGGAAATCCCTGTGGGCAGATCCCTAGACACTAGGTTTAAGGGGTTCAGGGTTTAGGCTTGAGGGTTGAAACCAAAACTCCCCCGGTTTAGAGGGTTTAGGGTTTAACCCTAAACCCTAAACCCCTCAAACCCCAAAACCTTCAACCATTTTGGGGCCTTTAAAGCTACGGCCATGCCATGAAGCTACCAGATGACAGCCGCACGGGATGAGGGCTTCGGGGCAATCCTGTAATCTACCTACCTGAACCCCAAAAGTAGGTAAAATAATGGCCCCAAACACCTAAATATAGCCCCAAAGGCCATTATTCTACATACTTTTGGGTTCAGGTAGACCTCTATACCCTTTGCCTGGGGTCCTGCCCCCCCACCCAGGTTTAGGGTTTTGGGTTAAGGGGGCAGATTGAATGCTTTAGATGTTCATACGATGTTCATTATCAACTGTTACTGGGTGGGGGCAGTACCCAATCTATGACTTTGCGTAAGATACTTCATCTTGTATATAGGAGATACTCTGAGATACTAGGCATAAAGTTATAGGTGTCCCACAAAAGGAAAAGGTGGCTCATCAGGGGCCTAGCTAAGGCATAGTCTACTGAAGCTATAGAATCACTGGCTTCTGCAGTGTATTCGGGCCTTGCCTCAATGAATTCAGCGGCCTGTTTGGGCACCATATACTCTATACGGATTGAAATACCACACAATCCCAAACGAATCAGATCGCAGATTCAAACCTCGATTTGTGCGTGGGGGTTCTGAAATATGAGGTTTGGCCGAAACCGTGCAGGACCCTCTAGTTCGTTTGGCGGTGCCGAGTTGCGTGCCGTTACGCTGCC
Organism: Symbiodinium pilosum; assembly: GCA_905231905.1. Classification (NCBI taxonomy): domain Eukaryota; class Dinophyceae; order Suessiales; family Symbiodiniaceae; genus Symbiodinium; species Symbiodinium pilosum. Next base: position 6,521 of record CAJNIZ010006845.1, on the reverse strand, counting down.
AAAACCTTTTCGTGGTGCATGGGCCAACGGATGTGAATGAAAGGCCATATCTCTGAGTTGCCGAGCCCTGAAACCCTTGTCCTCTTGGTTTAGTGTATTACCAGGATCCAAAGTTGTTTGGGGTTTTCCCCCCCCCATGTCTACATGCGGGCCCATCTTCGTTTCGGGCGGGATCTAGGACAATTCATCAAGATTCAATACCCTAAACCCTTAACTGAACCCACATTACCCTAGGGAGAAAAAAGGATCTTTTTTACTGAAATATAAGGAACCCCACACCCCAAAAAGTATAAAGGCTCCCTAACATTGTTCCAGTTAACCCTATCACATGCTAGTACAGCAGTTGGACTTGGGAGCTTGTAGTTTCATCATAACCGCTAATCTCAACCACTGGGCTCTGGACCTAAATTCTCCCGAGTCCCTGAACTTTCAACCATAAAGCCCAAGGGTTTAGGGTCTAAAGCCCATAGTCCTTTTATCTGGGATCTGGACTATCTCCAGGTCCGAAAACGTCAAACGCAAGACCCACTGTCCGCTTATGGCCGGATGCTGATCGCGGTCTCCAGGCGCCATGACGTTGAGCACCAACGTAACCTAGGCTTTTGCGGTAAAAGCTTCAGTAATTTCATCAGGAACCAAGAATATAATACAAAATAGGCATGCTTCAGCAGTAGGCTAGGTATTTGCCTCTTGGAGCATGAAGAGGTCAAATTCAATCCACAAACCCCAGGGCTCGGAAAAAAGCACCGGAAGTTGGGAGACCCTAAGCCCTAAACCCAAAACCACCCGATGCCTAGAGGTCGACCACCTCCGGGCCTTGACGAAGCTTACAGTTTGCTTTGGCTTCATTTCCTGTCCTCCAATACGAGATTCTAGTCCTAAACCCTGAACCCAATGGAGCAGTGAGCCGGAGGTAATCTGGCCTTGTGTAACTGTGGTCTAGGACTCTACTGCAGCCATAGAGCCCCTAAATGGAATCCCCCCCAATATGTACCCATTACTACATTGGGGAAACTAGGGGAATATTGGGGGGGTTCTATTTTTTGGATCCTTTAAGGGGTCTGGGATAAAGTCTATAACCCTAAGCCCTGAGCCTAGCCTCCCTCCCTCTAGAGCCTACTGATCCCCCCCCCTAATAGTAAGCCTCCCCACCCTCCTAATATTCAATGCTTTCAGAATGCGCGTGGACTACCGGAGCCCGGGGAAGAACTTGCAAGTAGAGCCAGGAGTTGTGTGTCTACTGTTCAGATGCTTTCACCCTGCACCCTGAAGCATAATGGGAATCAAGGAGCGGATAAATCCAAATCAAGTATCCATATCATGCTCTTCTTTCTTCACAACCTGGCCTCTAAAGACCACAGCTAAGGAACATTCGGGTAGTCCATGCCCCTTTCCGAAGCCATGGTTGTGAAGAGAACCGCAGCGCGGCTCTCGATGAACTCCTGGCACAGGTTCGGAATCATATCTCCACCTGCCCGGAAAAAAAAGAACATGTACTCAGGAAGGCCGGAGCTCCTGGACTCTTGCGAGCCATATGGAAGGGAGGCCGGGAGTTCCACAAGATTCTACCCGGACCTAAGATCCAAGGTAAGCATATGCTGAAACAGGCTTGAACCCGGTTACAAAACTCAGCATTCTACGCATGGACTTCCCGACGTGGGCCCACAGGTTCAGAGTTGCTCTTTAACCCCTCCACTGAAATTTAAACTCTTCGCTCCCGCAATACAAAATACACGCACCCCAAAGGTTACAAAGTGCTAAAGTTGTTGCAAAGTGCTACCTAGAGTCTACTAGACGCAGTTGTGAAATATCCGGCAAGTGCATCCTTTATCCTTGGCAAGGTCAGTGTAGTGGACTATCGCTCTCCTTACCTCTTTTCCATTTGACGTGTCGCGTCATGTTACGTGGTTTCTCGCTTGTATCTTGGGTGACAATTTTTCGGTCGCACGGGGTAAAAAGTTCTAGAGTTCGGGCTTCAGCGAAAAGTTTGGCCTTGAGGAGCTCCAACCTAAAAAGCTCATCATTCAGCGTAAAAGGCTTAGGGTGTGCTGGATAAGCTTTATGGGCTATAGGTCCTAACCCTTAAACCCTAGACAATACACCCTAAACCTTTTAAGCTGAATCTCAAGATAATCTGGGCCTGCTGGGCGAGCAGCCGCGCGCTAGGGCTCATGCGGCTATGCAACTCCGAGATCCTTCGGCGTGTTGCTTGGCTTAGGAAGGTTTGGGTCTGGGCTACCTCAACCCGCTAATGACCTCATGACTATCAGGGTATCATGACAAGGCCCTGTTTTTTGAGGGGGGCTGGGTTACCAAATTCCTCTTGTGACCTACGGCGTGAAGACAAGAGGCGCTTCAAAACTCCAAACCCAAAACCCGTAAAGCCACAAATTGCGATCCCGGGACCCGGGTCCTCATACTCAGCTGCTCCTGGAAAAGCTTGGCTGCGAACGTTGCGAACCGCGATGTTGGGAAGAACACAAGGACCTGTACCGAATGCATTCGGCCAGTTCGGAGAACCGTATATGTTCACCACCATTTGGGATGAGGTGGGGTCAGGTCGCTATAATTTGCACTGGGTGCGGGCTCTGGGTGCGGGGTGCAGGGCCCTTTGGAGTTTAAGGGAAAGAACAAATCAGGGTAGTTTAGAATAATTCCAATTCCCAAATCTAATTAAGGCCATTTTGGTACTATTCCCTATACAAACCACCATTTAGGGTGAGGTCGGGTGAGGTCGCTCTAAATTGCCAAGTTTAGGGGGAAGAACACATGGACCTGCAACGCTTAGGGGCTCGTGCCTCCCAGAGATTGACTACGCCATGGAAACCTCAACTTAACACTATGTTGCTGTTCAAGGCACTTAACTCAAGTTACTGTATTGAGGAAACCCTATACTGTTTACTATATATACCCATTATAGTAACTTAAATTAACCCTAGAAGCCCAGTTACCTATATATTGGGTTCCTGTCCTTAAGCCCCTATACTTTTATACTATCTGTAACCCCAGGACCTACTTTATGGGTACCTGGGCTTCTAGGGCAGTATGGTAACTTAAATTAAGTTCCTTAAAAGCAACCCAGTTTTATGGCACATACTACTCGTTTCCACGTGCATCCCTGGGCTCTACACCTCTTTGTTCAGCACAGGCTTGCTAACCCCAATAGTCCCCTAATATGGGCTATATTATTGGGGTTATGTAGGGATAATGGAAAATAGAATGGAAACTACTATTTAAGGTTTAGGGTTTAGGGTGTCCCTTAAGTAGATAGAATATGGCTTTGGATATATGAGAATAAGATCCCCATATACCTCATATTCTCTCTACATAAGGAAGACTATACACCTGTAAGCATGTGATGTTAAGCTTGAAGAACCTTACGAATCTGCGGCTTACCTTTCCACCAACTACCCCAATTATGGAGAATCAAATGAAATAGCGAATTGACAGGTAAACGGAAATAGTGACTATATAGTGTGGTATAAAGCCTTTTTTGGTGGGGGGGCGGTCCGCAAATCAGGGGTCCCCCAAATACGGAGTATACTGCTTGGAGCCTACACCCTTTATTCACATCAGCATGTCGGGCCTTGTGAGAAAGCGGGTTGTCTCGAATCTCCTGGTCCAGTGCATTCCTAGGTGAAAATGCAAAGTATTCAGCGGATCTCTTCTGCAAAATGAGCTGCTAGATGGAGAGAAGCTGGGGGCTTTCCTCAGCCACAGCACCGTTCATGCATTCCTGTTTTGAAGCACACATAACCGCGTTGACGTCATGGGTACCTTCAAGTCCAGAACGCCAAACGCCTAAACCATACCAGTCTTGCCTGGTTTCCATTTTGACTCTAGAACATGGTTTCTCTCTTCTCCGGGTATCCTGCGCCAAGGAACAGAACCCTTCTTTGCCTGGGGCGACCTGGATGAGACGCCCCAGACTTGGAGATACAAATTGTGTGCATTCTTTTTGTCTTATGGTGTTGGTGGAAGAAGACATGGCAACCCGGCAACATGAATTGCAATGGCCGCACATTACTCAGGGGCAAGGAGGTAAGACCTTGAACCCCAGGCCATGATCTCCGATGCATAGAGCGTGGGACCCGAAACGCAACCTCAAAACATCAGGAAATACAGGGAACATGGAAAAGGAAATGGAAACTACTATAGTATATTGGGGTTATATTGGGATAATGGAAAAGAAAATGGAAACTAACCTCCATCTTGAATACGAACCCAAGCTGTGAGATATGACATACCTTGTGCTTGCAGGATCCCAAGCCCAAAAGCTATTTCATCTGAAGGTCCAGTGCACGTGAATTTGACACAATAAGCATCAACCCCCCAAAAAATACTGAGAAAACAAAGAAAGCACAAAAAAGGGTGGGTCATATCCCTAGGGCTCCAAATAGCCCAATGTAGGTACTATTTACAGACATTGGGGCCAAATGTAGGCATTATTTGTAGAATTTTGTAGACATGGAGGCCCAGGGTATGCCTCTGTCTGCAAGGAGCCGTAATGCAGTGCCCAGCAGAAGCGGAGGCGCGAAGGCCACAGACTGTTCAACTGCCTCGCGCTTAGTAGACAATGGGGCTCAGTAATAGCCCACAACACCTAAATATAGCCCAAAAAGCTATTATTCTACATCCTTTTGGGGTTTAGGTATTCCCAATACAAACCACCTTTTAGGGTGAGGTCGGGTAAGGTCGGGTGAGGTCGCCTTAAGTTGCCCAGCAAAACCTGGGGGTATATAGGGACTACTGAGGAGATCCATGCTCTCCTCATTCCCATCCGCAATTGAGCGACAGTCTAGACCCCTAGTATCCCCCTTAGTAACCCCTATAGAAGTCCCCTATATACTCCCCTATATAACCACCCTTGATAGAATTCAGACTTTGTAGCTCAAATGTTGTTCAATTGCCTAGCTTCAAGTTGAGGGGGTGAGCTGAGGTTAAGTGGTCCCGCCTTGGGATGCCGTTACGGCTTCAGTCTATGACTCCAGTAAGGTTTATGGGACAATGCTAGAATGTGAGATGAAATCCATTTTTCTCTCATAGGCTAGGAGCCTGTGCAGGAGTACAAGCTCTGGCGGACTGCTTCTGCTTCAGCGTCCAAAAGGAAACTCTAAACCACCAGATCGTACGCCCTAGCCCGACACTGTGCTTTCTCTGGAACCCTGATAAGAATTGTGTTCGGAGCTGGATCTTAAGGTTATAGCCCCCCTGAAGTAGATAGAATTTGGGGTATATGGGGATCTTATTATAATATACTCAAAGCCATATTCTATCTACTTAAGGGGGACCATATATGTAACAGAAAACAAGCTAGTTTCAGGGAACTCCTAGTCATCCCGCTGCACCTCCTGCACTGCACCCTTAGCCCCCGACCCTTCAGACCCCCAGCTGGGTTTCCGAGGTTTGGCCCTGCCTACAAGATCCAGCCTTCTTTTCGGGTGCCGGGTTGATCGGGTTCAGGGTACAGGCCTACCATTAACTTAGATTAGTATGTACAATAATGGCCTTTTGGGCTATATTTAGGTGTTTGGGGCTACGATTTTACCTACTTTTGGGGTTCAGGTAGGGACTTAGGTTTAGAGTTCAAATACCAGCCCCGAGCTTCAGCAATGTTGTGAAGGCTGCGCTAGACTATTTAGTTGAAAGCCGTGACTGCAAAGCCCTGACTGATGCCAAGGTTTCTACCCCTTAACATTGCAACCCGCAGCCCTAAGCCCTTAAACCCGAAGCCCTAAGCCACGAAACCCCCCTAAACTCAGAAGCCTCGTGAGTTGGCACTCCACGGATGCAGTTGAGTTGGCGAAAACCAGGTCGACAGAATCGCGCGTACATCTGCCTCACCTCAGCAATATATCTCTCTGCCCTGAAAGAGAAACCCTACATAAACATGTTGTTAAGGGGGGTGGGTTCAAATGTGGTATAGGATCTGGTAGATACCATTGGGCAACTCGGTACTAGGGAGGACTCGGGAATATTAGGGAGTACAAGGTTACGTACCCCCCATGAACCACCCCCTCTTTCACAACATTCTACACGACCAAGGCTCAACGTATCACTAACAATCACCCCTCCGATGCTTTCCCACTGCTGACCGGGAAAATGACCTCGTCTTCGAGAAGCCAAATTAGAGGCAATACCCCATCCCCCATCCCTATATATATATATATAAACTAAAACAATCCCAGTTTCCATGTCACCTCCCATGTTCTTTTCCATTTGGTTCTCCGTTAAGTACTCCCTAACCCCTACAGATCCCTATATGTTCTTATATCCCCTTAAGGGGACTTAGGGTTTCCGTTTCATTTTCCATGTTCTCTGATTCTCCATAATTACGGTAGGCCAAGGATTCCTGAAATGGAAGGCTGTCGGAGTCAAACTAACCCTAAACCTTGGGTCCTGCCCCCACCCAGTGGTAAGAGTGTTTATTTTTTTGTTGTCTGGTCTTTTTTGTTGTTTGGGCTTTTCGGGTGTTATTTTCTTTGCTGTTTGGGCGCGGGCGTGTTTTTTTTTGCTGTTTG
>CAJNIZ010006843.1:2836-16728 GCA_905231905.1 Symbiodinium pilosum | reverse complement strand
AGGGTTTAGGGTTACCCTATAAACCCTAAACCCTAAACCCCTATAGCAGGGCGCTTGAAAGATATACAGGAATTTCTTACGTCACCTCAACCTGCAGTGTTCAGAAATATTGGGCCCAATATAGGCCCCCATTTACTACAACCCTTACTATGGAACACCTTCAAAAAGGGACGAACAATCTATGACCTTAAACCCTAAGCCCTAATCTATCACCCTAAACCTTGGGTACCGCCCCCCCCTCACTAACAGTTGGACAATAATTATACTATGGTTATATATAGCCCTTAATAGGACCCCTAATATAGACTGTTACTGGGTGGGGGCAGTACACAATCTATAACCCTAGAAACCCTTATCTCATCTTTGAGAGAGGCACTGCTATTGCGCTTTAACCGCGTTTGGGCTCCTGACAGCCTCCTGGTGAGGGTTTAGGGTTTAGGGTTTAGGATTTAGGGTTTAGGATTTAGGGTTTAATGTTTAGGATTTAGGGTTCAGGGTTAGCTTCTACTCTCTTCCACAATACCCAGGGCTAAACAAGTCTAAGCTTTGTTATAGAGACCCAGAAAGGAAGCCCAAAAAGGTTCGAGTTCTTCTATTGGCTAAGTAAGTCTGTGGTAGCGCAGCTAGCCTAAAACACTAAACCCTGAGTCCAGACCCTAAAATCCGACGAATCTCCCAAAGCTAGCTAGAACCTCCTCATGGGTTTTAAGCCCTAAACCCAAACGAACTGCGGTCTTTGAAGGGACCCCGTTGGGGCTTCATCTTATTTCGGCAGAGGGCGCTGGTCACTGTAAACTCTTGGAAGAGGGACTCTAAACTCTTAACCCTAACCCGCAAGCCCAAAGATGCGCGGCAACTCTGTTCCTTAAACGCTGGACAAAGTCCGATTGTCGCACTTCTTGTGCTGAAAATGGCTGGGGGGCTCTAGAAAACCTTGCTGCTTGAGTTTCAGCTTTCAAGTTGTGAGTGAACTGAATCCATGTGCCAAGCCACAACTTTGATACCTTGATGGTCATGGAGTCATGGCACAATCAGGTCTTCTGGGAACATGAAAACGATTACACTGCACCTACCCAGCCAGGTAAAACCCTGAAACCCCAAACCCTAACCCCTGAACTAAACTCTAAACCCTTAAACCCAGGCAGGTAAAAAGAAGGACACTAACTGTGCCTGTGTGAGCTGAAGATGAGTGAACATCTGCTACATGGCTGGGCTGCGTCTTTTTCAGGAACCTGAGTTCATCCGACCCAATACCTGCAAAAGACTCATAGCCACGAGCGGTATAGAAAGATCCCTAAACCCTAAACCCTAAAACCTGAAACCCAAAGGTTCATGAATTGGCATGAACTTGTAGTATCACTTCCCTTTTCCTTAGAGCTAATGAAGCCTAAACACTAAATCCTGACACCCAAAGAACCGCTTTGCCAAGGCTCTAAACCTTAACTCGAAGGTTCAAACCATGGGCCCTAGTATGGGCCCTTAACCCTGGGCCCTGGGATCGTTATCTACCTATGATATACCCTATGTGTACACTTCAAGGTCTCTAGAATACCCTTCAAAGGCCTAAGGGCCCATATTCGGGGCCAATTATGAACCCTAAACCCTAAACCCTAAACCCTGGCATCAGGATCCCAAAGCCTGAACCGTGGAAACTTCCTGGTGCCTAGTAGGTAATGGGGGCAGGGGTTGTCAGGCCTTACGCTTGAGAGGGACCATATGTGGGGGATTGTCATAATTATGATCCCTTTTTGGGTCCCTATTATAATACGGGGCCTAATACGGGGCCTAATTTAGGGGACCCAAAAAGGGACCATAATTTTGACAATCCCCCATGTATCATAATCTAAGCTCCTTGAAGGGGGTTATAAAAGGATTATATAAGGGACTATGATAAGGCTTACTATGGGGGATGCTAGGCGCTTAGACGATGGCTCATATGGGACTACTACAGGGATTCATGCCCTCACTCCTTGTTTTGGGTTTAGGGCTTACGGTCATGCTAGCCGTCTCAAAAGAACAGACTAAGACTGCTCTCAATCAGGTGACCTTTTTCGGCGAGACGAACCCTGCACCCTGGAATTCTAAGCCTAAACCCTAAACCCTCTAAGCACTAAAGCCTAAACTCTAAACCCCCTAAGCACTGAACCTTAGACCCCTAAAACCTAAACTGTGTGCTCTGCAGCAGATCTAGCCAGAGCCGCAGAAGCCAACCATGCTGGCAAGTAGACGAATCGTCAACAGCCACGCAGACGTGTGCGGCTGGATGATAATCCCCTCCCCCTATAGTCCCCCTTAAGTAGATAGAATAGAAGGGTTATTATAGGGGTTATATAGGGATAGTGGAAAAGAACATGGAAACTACTATATTATAATGGGGTACATATTGGGGTTCTGGTCCCCCTTAAGTAGATAGAATAGAAGGGTTATTATAGGGGTTATATAGGGATAGTGGAAAAGAACATGGTAACTACTATATTATAATGGGGTATATATTGGGGTTCTGGTCCCCCTTAAGTAGATAGAATATGGGGTATAGGGGGACCTTTTTGTACTATACCCAACGCCATATTCTATCTAGTTAAGGGGGACCATATTCTTAAACACCTGCTTGCAGGGGATTGCGGCATTTAGCCAATTTGGTATTCCAGCTCGGCAGAACAGGACGCAATGATGCACTGCATCGGGGAGCCATGGACTTCCACCTGATTCTATCAAGATCCTATAGAAAAGATATGATTGAGGGTGTGCCCCTAAAACCTGTAAACCCGTAAACCCGTAAACCCTAAACTCTAATCACTAAACCCTAAACCCTGGATGAAAGACATCTCGGGGGGTTGGCTACAATCTTCTGGAGGTTTTGACTTTAGGGTATACTATAGGGTTTGGGGTTTAGGTTCCAGATGACTATGTGCGCGGGACATCAAGGTGCCACTTTCAACTATGTGGCTGATTACAGTAACATCGCAACCACAAAATCATCACAATTAACTCAAATAACGCTTAACATAATGTTACCATAGCATTAATAAAGGGGCTGGCAATAGTGTTTTGTTGCCGGACCGGAAAAATCCTTTACAATCAAATTTGCTTTCTAACCAGTTTTGAGCCCGACAAGGTACCGCTCTACTCATTCCAAATCGCAATGCTAATGGGGTGGCAATAATATTATTGTCCGGCCGGAAACGTCCCGATTTTAATAGATCCCTTCTTCTTGTCCTACTAGTATTTCGAGCTGCACTGCCCGGTCCTACCCATGTCCACGTGATTTATTATTGCGACCCCCCCCCTTCCATAAGCCCAAATCGCAAAACAAGTTCTGTGGGGGGGAGGGGGCGGTTATTAATGTCACGGTAACATTAGGCCTATGCATCACAGTAGGTGGCAGCAACTTAAACAAGCAACGCCCAAGCCAAAGTCCTGAAAGTGTCATCTACAAGCACCTAAGAAGGACCTTTCGACAGCTCCCCGATGAAGGTTCACAAAAGCGAGGATGGCCAGGAGGGAGCAAACGGCTCGCTCCTGCATCGTCGATTTGGCTGCTGGAGTCCTGAAACCTGCGTGTGATATATATTTTAGGAGGACCCCCGAACCCTGTAATAGTGGTATAATAGGACTATAAGAGGACCCTAATATAGTTACCATTATTCCTTTGGTCACTATTACTGGGTGGGGGGGTTCAGCTAATACATTATTTATATCTATATTTTTTAACTTCGCAACGCTGATGTTATACTTGGGTCATATTTGCTAAGCCCCAGAACAATTACCACTGAACCTCCAGTTCGTGGTGTAGAAGCAGCCATTCCTTGCGCCGATGTTCAGCCTGTGTGATTCGTTCGATCATGGGGCTCACAGCAGTCTCAATGACGTATAAGTACGACTGTATCAAGAACCTAACCCAAGAAACCCCCAGGGATATACAGGAATTCTATGGGGATACTAGGGGTCCTTATTACAGCTTGTATGGTGATTATCTTGAGAACTCCCCGATCAGTATCTGCCGACAATTCTGACTAGCTTCAGCAAGGATAGCAATACGAACTAATCAGTTCGATGGCCATAACAGATAACAACATCAACAGTAGGAGTGTCAGTTCAACGGATCACACGAGTACACTTGCCATTGCGAGACGACTCTGCTCCACTAGGATTTGGGGGCTTGGAGCGTTCAGTGTTTAGGACATCTGCACCAGCCTGATAACTCTCACTTGAGCAGCAACTAAGACCACTTCAACGCCCAAGAAATACCAAGTCTACAGGTCATTGGCCCGCGGTACGAATCATGTTGACAACAGCACGGAAGCGAAAAAAAGGTTCTAGACAATCAGCCGCCTGTAAAGGTCTGTATGTGCCAAGATTTAGGGCTAAGCTTAGCGCTTGTGAGGTTGCCACATGCTTGAAACATCAAATTCTCGTAGTATGCGCAGTATACGCAAGTTCGCACACTGAACGGCAGCTTTCACAAATGCTCTTGTACACTATCAACATGACACTTCTGTGCTGGCGAATGATGGGCTTGCAGTGGGCCGTGATTCTGCAACACATCATGAGGCTACGGGATTCTTCGCGAAGGGCAGCTGAAGGAGCCAAGGCAAAAATGTTCATAGGTAGATAGCTTTCAAGTGGCAGCCGAATGTGGGGGGACCATGAAACTACAAATCCCTAAGCTACCCACCTAGGAATCTCCTCGCTCTCCATAAGCGCAAACCGGTCATCCGTATCTAACAGTGGGGACTGCCATTTCTCGCAGCGCAAACCTTTCCGAGATAACCCTGTGTAACATGTACAGCTACCAGTTTGTGCTTTGGGTGTGGGGGGGGTGGGTGGGCGATGCTAACAATAGCGGAGAGACAGTAGTAGGCCTTTGCAGACGAAACGCGGTAATAATTTCTGATAGACACCTGCAAGACATGGGCCTGGGGTCTTATCACCAAAGCTAGGGGAACGGTTCAGCTCAGCTGCTTCGTGATCTAAACTGCTTAAGGCTTTCTACATCGTAAACCCCATCCAAAGCCCTAGATTTCAGGGTTTCGGATAAGCCCTGAAGCCTGAACCCTCAAGTCGATGGTACTTCACATGGACAGAAAATGGGGATGACGAGGCAGTCCTTTAATGCCGGGGCTTGGTTTAAGGTTTAAGGTTTAGGGTTTAGGGTACGTAGGGGAGGCTACAGGGATTCCGGGTTTAGGGGTTAGGTAGGTACAGGATACTACCTAACTGTAAGCTTGGTTTTCCTGGGGTTTGAAGTAATCGTGATATCTTCCCGGGACCGCTATGTCCGCCGGCCAGGTGTGAAGATTTGTGTGCCCCTGATCGAAAAAATTGCGCACCATCAGCAGCATGAGCGTTTTTCCGCATACGCTGCGGGTGCTATGGGTCAATCCGCAAAGGATGTTTTTGTTGCAGGACACTGCCTCTTCCAGGGAATGCTGCAAGTCGTGCTGCAGTGCAGTCAGCATGTTCATGCAGAGTTTCAAGCCTAAGGGCAATACACGAACATCGTGGGACACCTTGGATGACTGTTCTTTAGCATAGTGCCCCAATGCTGTAAGGGTGGCCAGAGTCATACGACAAATGATGGGATGGGCCGTAAGCGAGGAACGGATACCTCAACATTGATAGCTTCCTTTGGGAACCCAAGTTCAAGGCTTAGGGTTTAGGATTTAGGATTTATGGTTTAGGATTTAGGATTTATGGTTTAGGATTTAGGGTTTAGGGGTTCTTAAACCCTTTACCTTCAGGGTAGGTTGCAACATGATAGGCGTTTGACATTTGTCCAAGGTGCAGGGAGCTGGCATTGCAACACAATGTTGAAACATGATTGGAAGGTACTCTCTATACCCATGATCAGAGCTGTGTGAGATAAGCATCACTGCGTCAGGACAATCGCAGACACAGACAGAATTCATCTCCTATGTATGTACCCATCTATCCGTATGGAAAAGTTTACGTACCTAGACCCCAGTGTTCCTCCTAAGTGTTTCAGACTTTCACTCCACTGCTTTAAGCCCTAAACCTAAACCCTAATCCCAGAACCCTATTAATCTTGATCCCTAAGCCACAATGGCTCATCCCTAAATAATGCTAAAGCCTCAACCTAAACCCTAATCCCTAAACCCTAAGCCTTAAGCCCCTAAACCCTAAACCCTAAGCCCTAAGCCCCTAAACCCTAAACCCTAAATCCTAAACTTGTGTCTTGGAACTGTGGGGTTCGGCCTGCGGACTGGCAACACAGCTATTACATGGCGGGGTCAGAGGGACTTAGTAACTAGGGTAACAATGGGGATAACTAGGGTTACTATATGGCTGGTTGTCAGAATTATGGTCCTTTTTTGGATCCCTATTATAATACGGCACCTAGTATTTAGGGTACCCAAAAAGGGACCATACCTAAGGCTGTCATCACCCGGGGGGATTCGGACTTAGTGTCGCAGGCTTCGGGTCTAGGGTTTTGGGCTTCTAGGATCTGAGGTGTAGGGTTAGGGTGTAGGGTCTAGGTTTTAGGTGTAGGGTTTGGAGTGTAGGGTTTAGGGATCTCCATGCACTCGCTTCCATGTTCTACTTCAGGGCCCTTATGAGGCAGTGCAAAAGTGCGCCGCGCGCTGCGCTGACTATCTTTGAAATCTGGAGGAGCCGGCATGCAATCCCTATGGAAGGCACTTACAGGAGTTTGCCTAAACTACAGGGCTTAGGGTTTAGCAAGCCCTGAACTACAACTCTTGAAATGGGAAAGGCACATTGTAGGGCCTGTGTTGCGAAAGGAAACACAGCTAGTATGGTCGACTTTTATTACAACAAAACGATTAAGACGTGGACACTCAAGAAACAAATTCTGTAGGGGCCTGGATAATTATCAATCTTGTTTTTGAAGTCTGTTTGAGGTACACCATGCTGTACGTTTAATAGGAAGAACTGTAATCTTGGTATTCATGTCCTACCCCGAAACCCGAGGCTTCTACAGTTGAACGCAACAAACGAAACTGAAACCTCGGCAAAACAAACAAGACCAAAACACTAGGGTTTAGGTTGGATAGAACCCCCACTCAGTAACAGTTGGATAACAATTATAATATGGTTATGTATAGCCCTTATTTGGACCCCTAGTATAGACTGTTACTGGGTGGGGGCAGTACGCAAGGTTTAGGGTTTAGGGGTTCGGGTTCAGGGGGATCCAAGTCTATAGCGCGGTGTAGGGTTTAGGGTCAATGCCAACTGTGGGCCATGAGGTCTATGAACAAAATAGATGCTTTGGACAGTTTGGACCCTAGGGAAATAGTCGCAGTCATGGTAGAAAACACGTTTTTGATTCGCGAAAAGTTTGGGAACAAAGCTCAAATTAAGCGATAAGAGCAACATCTGGAACCCCTGTGCAATCTACCAGGAAAGTGCAGATGCTTATTGCACCGTGCCTGTGCATTCTGCCTCAGGAGCATAGCAACAATAACCCCGCCAAGCCACATAACGACCCCAGTCGTCCCCATTACCAGCCTACTTCCCGAGTTCCTCGGGCCCTCAAAGTAGTCCAGCAAGTTGCAAGTTCGCAAGTTCTAAGCCGGAAGTACAGCCGCGGCAAGTGTTATTCTTAATAATACTTAATACTAGTCCCACTGGCACTGATAATATTTTACAAGGCTGGGAGGCGCAATTCAGAACGTCTTTTTAGTGCTTGAACCAAGCAAGACCCTAGTCCTGGTAGAGAGTACGATACCCAAAGACAAAAGACAACTATTCCCGGTAAAGAATACCATACCCCAAAGAAAGTCTTGTTTGACACTCTCTATATGGCAACTCTGTCGGATCCCCCAGTAAAACCCCTAAACCCTAAACCCTATACTCAACTAAGGGTTTAGAGTTGTGAAAAGTTTGGAACTTTAAGGCTCAAGGCCTGTCCAGGTGAAGATCATACCGCAGCATGGTGTGAAGTGTTAGGAGCTTTGGGACTTAGGGTTTAGGGTTTACGGTTAAACTTAGGACTTCTCTTGGGTGTGCCGTCTACGGGCTAGGTGCTGAACCTTGCGCAGGGCTTAGGTTAAGGGCTTGGTTTCTAGGGACTTAGCCATCTGGCAATCCCTAGGGCTCCCAGTTACTTAAATAGTAGGTTACTGGGCTATGTAACTATAGGGTATATAAATAGAACCCAGTACCCAAAAACCCTAATCCCTAAACCCTAAACCCTATATAACTTCTATATAATCACTATAACACATATAATCCATATATAGAACCCAAAACCTATTATTTTGGTAACTGGGAGCCCTACGGAATGATGTGAGTTTGGGGTTTAGGGTTGCCTGACTCGCGCGCGGTTTTTAGGGATCAGGGCCTAGGCATATGGGCTATAGTCTAAACTGCTTAAAGGGGCTTTATCGGGGATTCTATAGGGGAGCATTATAGGGGCTATCAAAGGGGGATACTCGGAGTTTAGACTATAGCTCATATGAAGCTCGATACTTTCTATGAATTGGAGTCTCTGCACTTGTTTCTCCGAATCCTGATGGCTAGGTCCTCCAGATCATGAAATGAGAGCGATCTCAAAGCCACGCGATTTGCCGGCTTTATGAAAGGCCCCCTCTCGATGAGAGCGATTTTTGAATTCGGTAAGAGGCCGAATGTGTCACTTCCGAAACAGTGGATCTCGGGAGTCGCTTTAGGGTCCTCCTTGACAGCCCTTGCTCTCTTCGTGGGTTCCCCTACGCCCTACACTACCACTCCTTTCTAATTATCGTGTTGCAGGATTGTTGGTGTAGCGGGGGTAATCCTAATCATTTCTCCCTGTGTTTCAAAGTTGAAAGTCACACAAACAACTTAAACCCTAAACCCTATCCCGGGGAGAGCAGGCCTCTTCCTACAATCAAACCCAAGACTTCTTTTTAGAGGTGCGTGGGTAGTTCTAGCAAGGCTACATGGTTTAGGGTTTAGGGTCATGGGTAGTTCTAAGTAAGGCTACATGAGCCACAGTATAAATTCCTAGTTTCCCGCTTAATAGCCCTTATTACTCCCCTATATAATGGCCTATATAACCCCTTTTTAGGAGTTTAGGCTATAGCTCACATGGATTCCCACAACAGGTCATAACTAGTTGTACCTATAGTTCTCCTGTTTATAGTCCGCATAATATCTAGTCATGAGACTTGAAGCAAGATGCTTAAAGGCATAAGCCAAAGAAGGCTCACACCTCGTAATTGAGGAGTAGACACGGGGCTCGTGTCACCAACAAACGCTCAACACGCGGTTCAGGGCTTAACGTTTAGGTTGTTTTGGGGCTTAGGGTTTACAGGTTACCTGTAAACCCTAAACCCTAAACCCTAAACCCCATACCCTAAACCCTAAACCCTGTAAACCCTAAACCCCAAACCCTAAACCCTAAACCCTATTCAATGTATTCAACACCAATGACTCCTCTTGGCTCCGGGGAGTCTCCGAGGAAGAGGACTCTTGTCATTTCCTAGAACCCTGGTTAAGGGGGGTTTAGGGTTTAGGGTTTAGGGTGAACCCTGATAAGAGGGTCACAAGCTGAGAGACTTCTTCTAGGTTTGGAGTATACCTGGAATTCTACGCCCCAAGCAAGTACTACGAGCATGATAAACCCCAGCGTGCCTATTTTCTGGGCCAGAGGAGTACTTTCCATTATTTCCCTTTTTAGGGTAGTCTCCCTAATACCCTAAACCCTACCCTAAACCCTAAACCCTAAACCCCTCCCTCCACCCTGAAACTATATCTGGTAGTTGATCCAAATTCCTGGTCCCTAAGCTGGCGCTTAAGAAATATGACTTCCCAAAATTTGAGTAGCGTTTTTTGGATGGTTGAACCTAGTAAGGTTCTATTCCTTATATAATACTATACCCCAAAGGGAGGATAGAATCTTACTCTATAATGGGTACCATAGTATCCCCAAATAAAATACTACCCATTTTGCCCTGTAGGCATACAGGAACCCGAAACAATTTCCGAAAAGAACCTTCTGATCAACACCCCCCATAGGAGCACGGTCAATTAGAGGCTATCTCAGGTACAAAACTCAACTACAACAGGGACCCCACGGTTAAGGGTCCCATAATAAGCCTAATGCTGACAGTAGCTCATATTGCCCTAAACCCTAAACCCCAAACCCTGAACATTACACCAACCCCAGCGCTACAGAGCATCAACCCACATATCCAGCAGCCCATTACCATGGTCCTGGCCGTGGATGCCTTCTGGCTTCGGCTATTTGTCTTACCTCTGGTTACAAACAGAATGAAGGAATGGAGAAGAAAACAGAAACTACATTATCGGGTTTCGGGTTTAGGGCTTACTTAGCCCACATCACCCAAGGAAGAAAAAAGGCTCTTTTTTGCATACGTAAAGAGAATCCCATACCTAGTAAAGTATAAAGGATCCCGAACATTGATCCAGTTTAGGGTTCTGTAGAAACTGTAAGTATAACCCTAAAACCTACACCCCTAACTCCTAAACCTAAACTAGTACCCAAACCCTAGACCGTAAACCCTAACCCCAGTACAGAGATCCATTCCTTCATTCCTGGCTTTCGGAGAGGTAAGTTTGAAGGGGCCCGGCTGAGCGTGTGGCTTCGCCAGCGTCATTGAGGGAGGAAGTTCAGAGTCCAATGGCTGATTCCCTCCAAGTATAGACCGTAATTTAGGGTTTAGGGTTTAAGGTTTCGGGTTTAAGATTTAGGGTTTAGGATTCAGGGTTTAAGCTTTAGGGTTTAGGATTTAGGGTTTAAGGTTTAGGGTTTAGGATTCAGGGTTTAGGGTTTAGAATTTAGGGTTTCCGGTTGGGATTCCCTAAACCATCAACCCCGTGGAGGGGTTGAGTACTAGGGTAGGTTGAGGCCTTGGGGTTTACGCTATATATATGTGCAGAGTCAGGCTCAGGGTTTAGGGTTCAGGGTTAGAATTTATGGTTTAGGGCTTCGGGACATAGAGCTTCGGGACTATGAGCGCCGGAAGGTTAAGCTGGAGGTTAGGGGATGTAGAATCTCCCTCCAGGCTATGTGGATTCAGAGGTCCTTAAATTCCAAACCCGTAAGCTTAAGGTCAGATCAGGGTTTAGGGTTTAGTTAGGGTTTTAATGTCTCTGGGCTTAGGGTTACGTCTTGCAGCTTCTTACAACTCTAAGAGCGCATCCCCCCGCTACCGAAGCATACTGCATGACCCTGAGTACCTCTTACCTTGGGAATCCTTGATCCCAGGCGACTTGTATGGGAACCTAGTTTATTCCTGAGTATAGGGTGAATGGGTTAAGGGTTTAGACTATTTACCTACATGGACCCTTTGAGCTACAACGTGAGCTACATTCAGATCTTCTTTTGCAGGTAGCAGGCCTGAATTCTAGCAAAGAGCACGTCGTACTTATTAAGCGGATTTCGGTAATCCCTATTAGATGGACCCGGGTGCTTGTTTTGGGGTTACACAAATCTTTGTTTTATTGCCGCTGTGGATTTAACTCCATTTCCGAAAAATCCAATCTTGGATCTGCCTTGATAATAATAACCTTGTCGGCAGCTTACGCGTGTGGCTGTCATGTTTTCCAATTTTTTCCACTTGCAGGACCAATCATCTCCGACGCGCCCTTCTGTGGCTTTAGGTAAACTTGGGCTTTCTAAAGTGATCTTAAACGGAACTTGCACAAAGGAACACGAGCTCCAAAACCAGAATTCCAGGATTTCAGATTTTCTGTTTTTCACATAGATTTCAAAAGGAATGTAAATCAAACAAAAATGACTCCAAAGCCAGAATTCCGTTCTTTTCCTTTGCTCCTTTGCCGTCTATTTTCTGTAAAGGAGTTTATACAAATGAAAACCAGCTCCAAAACCAGAATTCCAGGATTCCAGAGTGTTCCTTTACTTTCTAATGGAATGAAAAAAGGGAAAACCAGCTCCAGGATTCCAAGATTTCCGGGTTTCCTTTGCTTTCCACTTAGATTTTAAAAGGAATTTGTCTAAAGCAAAGCCAGCGCGGGGATTCCAAGATTTTCTTTTGCTGTCTAATCTGATTTTAGAAGGAATCTATATTAAAATCGCGCTCACAACGCCAGCAAGATTTTCTTTGATTTCTACTTAGATTTTAAAAGGAACGTATATAAAGGAAAACCCATTCCAAAACCAGAACTCCGAGACCCCAAGATTTTCCTCTGTTTTCTGATTAGGTGTTAAAAGGAGTTTATGTAAGGAAAAACCGCCTCCAAAACTAGAATTCCACGATGTTCCGTCTCTTTCAAATGAGGCTGTAAAGGAATTTATATAAGGAAAACCACATCCAAAACCAGAATTCCAGTTAGGTTGTAGAAGGAATATATGTATACATGTAAAGACATATGTATATATCCAAGACACGAAAGAATGCCAGGAGTTCAGTGTAAAGGAGTTTCTATAAAGGAAAGCCAGCTTCACAATTCCAAGGATGTCCTTCGACTTCCAATTAGGTAGTAAAAGGAGTTTATACAAAGGCAAGCCATCTTTAAAACCAGAGTTCCAGGATTCCAGGATTACCTTTTGCTTCTACGTTATACCTTCGTCTTGTTATCACTGGTATCACCTAGTTTGATTTGTCTCAAAGAGACAACCGCACTGATATGCGCAATGTGTGCAGCATCAGCACTGTATAAAAGGGTTTTGGGTCTTGTGTGGTCTTAAAGATATAATATAACATAGTATTATGAAAAGAGAAAGCTCAATTTCACCGCTATTTCTTACTTTTTTACACAGTCACCCAAGTAAGTAGAAGGAATGATCCTGTGCAATAAATGTCGATTTTGTTTTTTCTTTTTTTTTGGGGGGGGTGCGGGGGGGTGGTGGGGGGTTGCCATATATATATATGAATATATAGTGTTCCCCAACCCCAAGAAAACAAAAGTAAGCTCTCAAACCGTGTGAAAGTAACGTCACCAATCGTTCAGCATTCTCATCTCGTCGGCACTTCGGCCATCCTCTCCTAGGATCCTTTGGAGACCCTAAACCCTAAACCCTAAATCCCTAAACCCTAAACCCTAAACCCTAAATCCCTAAACCCTAAACCCTAAATCCCTAAACCCTAAACCCTAAACCCTTGGTGCTTCCACCTGATAAGGTTGTGTGCTTTCTATGGCATGCAGTGAGCAAAAAAGAAGATAATCTTCATGTGTGCCTGCGTAACATAGCATCCCTGTTCAACATGCTGCTGTAACCTAGTGAATTCTAAGTCGGGTCAGCAGCAGTCGGGATGAGATCTTTGGGTGCGAAGCCCTACTTGCAGGTTCATGGGTAGTAACAGAGGGGTGAGAAGTAACATAGCTACAGCCATGCGTAACTTGCTTTGGAGTACTTGTGCCCCTTCTCCAACTGCCCGCGAACCTCTAAAGTGTGAAGCGTGAACATCCAGTTGAAGTCTTCGTTCTCAGGTTGTGTGGGTTTAGAATTCTGGGCTACTATCCTTAAAGCCTAAACCCCACACGCTAAACCCTGAACCCTAAACCCTATCCCTTTTGGGCCAATAGCTCTGCCATCCCCCGCTAGTTGCCATGACGCCACGCTCAGCGGTTCACCTGAAACTCGGCGGCAACCGCGACGAATCTCGCGAGACTTGGTTTGCTCTTCTGCCTACTTGTGGTTTAGGGTTTAGGGTTTAGGGTTCAGGGTTTGTAATGATGGCAACCCCCTAACCCTAATTAATCCCTATTGTAGTCCCCATCCCTACTCCCCCCTAGGTTGCAAGCCAAACCCTAAACCCTAAGGTTTCAATCTATGGGCCCACGGATTGGTTTAGTGAAAGCTGACAGGAACCTCAAGCCCGTAAAACCTGCTGATGTCTTTAAGGTTCTCGTGGTTAGGGTTTAGGGTTCAGTGTTTAGGGTTTAGGGTTTAGCCAGGTTCAGGGTTCAGGGTTTTAGATTTACGATTTTTAAAGGTTTAA
>CAJNIZ010006841.1:564-13128 GCA_905231905.1 Symbiodinium pilosum | reverse complement strand
CTAAACCCTAAACCCTGAATAGTAGTATCCATTTTCTTTTCCATTATCCCTATATAACCCCAACAGAACCCCTTTAAAAGGGTACCCCTAATTTTGGGAAACCCAAAACCCTAAACCCTGAATAGTAGTATCCATTTTCTTTTCCATTATCCCTATATAACCCCAACAGAACCCCTTTAAAAGGGTACCCCTAATTTTGGGAAACCCAAAACCCTAAACCCTGAATAGTAGTATCCATTTTCTTTTCCACTATCCCTATATAACCCCAATAGAACCCCTGTAAAAGGGTACCCCTAATTTTCAGAAACCCCCACACAGCACTCCAAGAGCCTAGCCCCAATGCACTTCTTTCCGAAGCACCGACATAAAGATTATACATTGGACCCCCTCACCCTGTAGTGGTGACTATAAGGGATACTGGCAACCATATTGGCTTCTTTCTGAACCACCGACATAAAGATTATACATTGGGCCCCCTCACCCTGTAGTGGTGACTACAGGGCATACTGGTATGTTGGGGCCCTCTGTTATTCCTTTTATACCACTACTACCGGGTGGGGGGTCCACCTAAGTTATACACAAAGATACGAAATCCCAGCCAATGGGTCCGCTCCAGCTTCGGGCGGGCAGCTCATAGGCTCTGTTCGTTCCGTGATCTGCACTGGGGACAATGCGTCTCAGCTGCAGTGAAGTCGGTTTGGCAGCTGAGGGGACTAGAAGCAATCCAAGGAGTTAACGTCATGGCTGGGCTTCACATGAGCCATAATCTAAACTCCTTATTGGGGTTATGAAGGGGGATACTAGGAGTTTCGACTATGGCTCAAATTATACAAGAGGAGTTTAATTTGCTATGACCGAAGGGCACACCTGGCTCAGATGCAAATTATATTTGTAAAAGGCGCTTCAGTGTGACCAGCGCGCAAACTTCTGCACGTACAGCCAGGAGTGTGCGTGTACACACATGTGCATTTTTTAATAACATTTCTGCGTATCTGGCCCTGCGCGGCGCTCGAGGAGAAAACCACCAAGACGAGCGTGGCTCTACGTGAGCTCTAGTCAAACTCCTTAAGGGGTTGTCTATGAGATAATATAGGGGAGTTGTTATAGGGGTTGTTAAGGGGGATGCTAGGAGTTTAGACTATAGCTCACGTGGAGTTTGAAGAAGAATGAAATACCAAGACATGTGGTGCGGCCAACGCATGCACAGCACGGCGCGTGTGGCTAGGGTTCAGGGTTTAGGGTTAGATGTTAGAATCAGATTGCACGCTGTACCGTACGGGCAAGCAGGTGCACAAGTCTGACTAGCTGATGGCGTGAGTGGATGTTGAGGTCGACCGACTGTACTATCCCCTGTAATACTCCCCAATTTAACCCCCTATATCTCCTCCAGGGAACTCATGCCAGCTGCAAAGTACCAAAGCGAAGCCGAAATGTCACAGCTGCCAACGTCTCTCTGTAGCAGCGCCATTACACACCAAGCGCTTCATATTCTCGTGAGAAATGCTATCTATGCGTAGACTTGCCAAACGGTGTAACTAAAGCCTTGGCATACCGATTGCTTCTTCAGGGGATAGATGGTAAATCTGAATTTGGTAGGTATTGTGTGAGTTTTGTCTCCTACAGTGCCCAGAACCACACACCCAGGAGCTGACGGGAATTGCAATCGGCAGGCTGGTCGAAATGCAGGGCAGGCTTTGACTTTGCAGTAGCCGCAGGACAAGCGAAAGTAGGATTTTTTCGTAGCAACCTTGGCAAAGAAGGCTTGCACCTACCGGTCTTAAATGTAGGTATCAGTGTAACGTCCGGCTCATGGAAGAAAGGTTGCGCCGCTTAGGGAAGTGGGGTGGTGCAATACGTCCTCCATCAACATTCTCTACGGTCTTCTTTTCAATTACATCGAGCAGCGCTGCTGCTTGGCTTGGCAGACTTCGGTGTGGGCTCCCAAAAAAAGTAAATGCTACAAGGTTCCTGAAATTATTTTTTAATTTCTGTTACCTAGAATCCTAATATTTGGCTGAAATTATAATTTCTACTGGGATTCCAAATCCCTTAGAGTATGCATCTAACTGGATGAAGCACTCCAATTCCGAGCAACAAGTCCCTTGAGCAAAAAACCCTCAACCAAACCCAAACCTCTAACCCCCGAACCCCCTAAGAACCCCGTCATGTGAGCTATAGTCTAAACTCCTTAAAGGGGGGATATATAGGGAGACTAGTATAGGGCTTATTAAGGGGGATGCTAGGAGTTCAATTTGTGGCTGATATGGACATAACACCTATAATCCCCCTATAACAAACCCAGTTTCCATTTCATTTTCCATTTTCTTTTCCATTTGATTCTCCATTATTAAGGGGGGATACTAGGAGTTAAACCCTAAACCCTAAACCCTAAGCCCTAAACCCTAAGCCCTAAACCCTAAACCCTAAACCCTAAGCCCTAAACCCTAAACCCTTGGGCCAGGGCCTGTGGCATTGTGATGTCCCACACTTGCCTTCGTGGTGCAGTTGAGGATGGCCAGGGCCCTCAAAGCAGAAACGGCCATGCCAAGGAGTTTAGGTTTAGGGTTTAGGGGTTTGGGGTTTAGGCTTTAGGGGTTTAGGGTTTAGGGTTGCGGTGTTTGTAGTGGCAATAGTTGCAAGGGCGGGTGGATAGCAATGGGAATTGAAGCGTGCTCGCGAAACCCTGAAACATGATGTCTTGTCTGCGGGAAGTCTTTCTGGCATTAGGGCTTTAGGGTTTAGGGTTGCCGATGGCCCAACACAAACCAAATGTCTCATTTTCGCTTTCGCCTTGCCGGCTAGATAACATGGTTGCTTTGTGTAACTGCAGTAATTTTGGCAGCTGACAACCTTCATCCACCTTACTGTCGTCACTTTGAGCCCCTCATGCTTTCGTCCCGTTTTCCCGTTTCAACGTACCAGCAGTCCTTATCGCAATCCTCGCAACTGTTGTCGCTTCTAAAGCCTCATGCTGTTGTCGCGTTTTAATGTACTCATAGTCACGGGCATCAGAGTGTCTCCCCATTTTATATAAGCCTTTCAAGAAATCATGAACCCTCTGTAAACCTTCTTGAAACCTTCTATGCGCCGTTTATCGACCCTCCACTTCCTCTAAAAACCCTCCATCGAACTAGTGTAAACAACGAGACCCAGACCACGTGCCACAGGACCACGAGGTGATTTGGGGTAAGTAGATCATCTTATAGCCATCCCCAGAAGCACTGTGAACCCTCAATCTTTGTCTGCTGGCGCTCGTGAACTGAAATCATGAAGATGAACACTGGCCCATGTCTCTTGAAAGGACAAAACAAAGAATACAGCAACAACATGAATATCTTGTGATGTCACTGCTCCTTTTGGTTCTGGGGTGTGATCTAAATGCTCATACACATCAAACCCACGCCCGAGGCCCAAACGTCAACTCTCCAGCTTATGGGGGATTGTCAAAATTATGGTCCCTTTTTGGGTCCCTATTATAATACGGGGCCTAATAGGGGGCCTAATTTAGGGGACCCAAAAAGGGACCATAATTTTGACAATCCCCCTTATGCGCTTCGCCAAGGTCGACTTGTTTGGACGGATCCCGACAACGAGCAGCGCCGTGTTGCGGGGCTGAAGATGGAGCACTGCTAAATTCAACTGTGCAGGAGGCGAGTGTTCCGGTTTTGGCCACTTAAAGTTTTAGGGTTTAGGGTTTAGGGGTTTTGGCCACTTTTCTTTCTTTCTTGGCAAAGATTGCGCATCGGTTGTTTACAGCTGTGAAGCCTGGAAAATGGCTACTTTACCGATCATTCTGTTAAATCCCTTGTGGTTACCATCCTGTGTATGGTGGTTATAGTAGTTTCGATTTTCTTTTCCATTATCCCCATATAACCCCTATAGAACCTCTATGTAAGCCCTAGTAAAGATCATTCTGTTTTTAATCCCATGTGGTTACCATCCGGTGTATGGTAATTATAGCAGTTTCCATTTTCTTTTCCATTATCCCCATATAACCCCTATAGAACCCATATGTAACCCGTAGTAAAGATCATTCTGTTAAATCCCCGGTGGTTACCATCCTGTGTATGGTAATATATTGGGGTCTATATTGGGGTTATATTGGGGATGATAGAAAGTAAAATGGAAACTACTATCTTAGAATAGGGTATGTATAGGGCTTATATACTAGGGTTGTATAGGGATGATGGAAAACTGAATGGAAACTATTATAATGGGTTACATATTGCCAGCATCTAAACCCCTGTGGCCTTGCATTCATTGAGGTCACCCCGGACAGCCCTGATCCACACTGCAACTGGGCTTGAGACTCTTTCGTTGGGTTTTAAAGATTTACCCTAAACTCTAAACCCCAAACCCTAAACCCTAGACCCTAAACCCCAAACCCCAAACCTTAAACCCCAAACCTTAAACCCCAAACCCTAAGCCCTAAACCCCAAAGCCTGTTTGACCTAAATCCTCAACTTTGGGTTGGAAGTGATCATGGCCCGTAGCAAGGGTTGAGGCAAAGGTCCGGCTAGCGAGCGCTTCCATTATGCTATATCCCCTTATATAGGGTTTAGGGTTTAGGGTTAACCCCCATAAGTTTTAGGAGGTTTATATAGGGGGATATAGGGTTTAGGGGTTATATAGGGGGATATAGGGTTTAAGGGTTATAGGCTATAACCCCTAAGCCCTATATCCCCCTGTATAACCCCTACAACCCTACATCCCCCTATATGACCCCTGAACCCTATATCCCCCTCTATAACCCCCTAAACCCTGTATCCCCTTATACAGTATGCTTCTCTCATACCAGTCTTTCGGCTTCTCAGATGGACAGCTGTCAGTGTCAGTACAGCAGCCTCAGGCTATGACAAATGTGTCATGCCGTGTGCCCTAAACCCTAAACCCTAAACCCTAAACCCAAAGACGGACCAGGGCGTTCTATAGGGATAATGGACAAGAACATGGAAGCTACCATTTAGGATTATATGGGGTTCCAAACCCTGAGCCCTAAACCCCAAAGGGTTTAGGGTTTAGGGGTTAGGGTTTAGGGTTTAGGGTTTTGGGTTTCAAATCTCAGTCCCCAGCCCCGAAGTCGAAAACCCGTATTGCATGCTGCGAGCCCACGCTTTAAAACCACTTGGTCCTTACCTGAAGGTCAGCTGGCGCTGACCTGCGCTGCATGGAGACACTTGTACACCACCGACACCAAGCAGCTGGAGGACCTTTGAGGGGATTGGGGTTATATTGGGGTAATGGAAAAGAAAATGGAAATTACTTTTTAGGGTTTAGAGTCTAGGGTTTAGGGCTGCGATAACAATGATGAACAGCGATAGTAACAATCGTAATTTGATTGTCAGTCGTGATGGCAGCAGTAATCCTACACGGCCAATCGTAACATGTAGCTCACGAGCCTTGGAGACCTGGAATGTTACGGGGACCTGCTACCATGACTACCACCAAATAATCATTATTACTCTTGCTAGCAGTATTATTACCAGAAGATAGTATTTACCGTTCTTTCTATTCTTGCTCTTAGGATTTCTGATAACCTTAGTGCCATTATCATTACCATGGAAATTGAGAATGGTTGAATTTGCAGATGGCATCCTGTCCTTGGCTAAGCTGCTGCTGTGACTTACTTCGGATTCGTGGGGAACAAGGGAATACAATTCGACCCAAAAAACATTTACTGGGTTTAATAAGGGGGAATACAGGAAGTATATAGGGCTTTTACAGAGATTATGTTCTAGGGATTATGTTCCCCTATGCCAGTGGCAGTGTTCGGGGAATTCCTTGCAACATCCTTACGTTCTTGTAAGCCCCAAGCCCTTCTTGACAGGCTAGCCTAGATCCTCACTCCTGGTGAATAAAGTTCCAGAGTTTGGGGCCTGAACCCCCACCCCACATCCTAAACCCTAAATTCTAAATCCTACACCCTAAACCCTAAATCCTGAACCCTAAAACCAAAAACCTCAACCCTACCCCCTGAGCCGTACAAGGGAATGCGCATCATCTGGCCCTCAACCCCTTGACTCCCCAAGCCCAACGACCCTTGACAGGGTTGCTGTATAAAGGGTACATGAGCCATAGTCTAAGCTCCTTAAAGGGAGTTATATAGGGGATTAGATAGGGGACTACTATAGGGGTTATTAAGGGGGATACTAGGAGTTTAGACTATAGGTCACATAAGGTGTATAGTATTCAGGGTATACAGGGCTTAGGGTTACCATAGTAAGGAAACCCGATCATTTACCATATCCCCAGTGTTATGGTGACCTAATTTAAGTTCCTTAACAGCAACCCAGTGGACTCCTACCCCCTAAACCCTAAACCCTAAACCCTAAACCCTAAACCCTAAAGCCTAAACCCTCCAGCTCCAAAAGGAGATGTTTCAACATGGTACCCAGCCTGACTGATATGGGAGTTTCTCAAAAAGGGGGGGCCCTAGGGACCCCAAGGGATATAGAGGGATTATAAGGGGATTATATAGGGCCCCCTTAAGGGATTATATAGGGGGTATATTGAGAAATACCCTTGTGGCTGTGGGTTGAGGGTCCGAGGATTCGGGACTTTAGGGTTCTTAGGTTGGGGGCTACAGAGCTCAGGGCCTTGCAGGTTAAGGGCCATAATGGCTGGCGTCAGTTCAAACGTCATGGACCAACTTCTTTGCTGCTTTGAGGCCTACATATTGTAAGCCTTGCCCGGCCGGGCCTAGTTCTTTCATTGTCAGAGTATCATTGGAAATATGTGTTAAAGCTTTACACAAGTGATCATCCTCATTATCATTCTCAGTCTCCGTGCCGAAGGCTTCGGATCTCCGACACGAAAAAGGGGTTGAAGAATACGAAGCAGATCATGCCAAGAAGGCATCATTGTGATCGGAAAGCTCTTGCTGCCCAGACGCCATTGTGGTTTCTCTGCAGCTACCGTGACACCCACGAACAGGATTCCTGCACACAGGACTTTATTCATGAATGTGAGCCATCCCCTGACAGCGAGGACAGGTTACGCTTCGAATGAAATGCACTATTCGCGAAAACATGGGCAATCTTTGGGGACCCTTTATCATGTTGATCCCTGCACAATATCCTCGCCCTACCATAATATGGTCCAGAACTGGTAGTTTCCCCAAACAGGGGGGGCTCCAATATAGACCCTGATATACTATAATCCTTGTTAGCTGTCTGCGACGGGGAGAACAGGTACTCTGCCAGTCACTACTCTGAGGTTAACCGCCCTACTTACATCCGGTTAGCAAGGAATTAAGGAATAGAAGCTTATGGCAGTCCCTATTTCCCGCAAGAATGCAGCAGTTTCCATTCCCTCCTTCCCTGCTCACCCGAGGTGAGTCTAGGGACATGCCGGGGTCGTGTGCTCCAAGGATTAGGGTTTATGGTTTAGGGTTGAACACACTTTGCAGTAGTGGGCACTGTAGGAACTGTCTGGGTTGAACTTTGAAGGAACACTTCTAGGCAGCTCAGGAATGTACATAGCTGATCGCGCGAAAAACAACATGTCCTTCAACCCAAAAGCCAGTGGTAATCAAACCTACTAAAAGCCTATCACAAACTGGGGCCCTGTTCGGAGCTCAACATATCACGAGTAATTCAATGAAATTGGCTCATAGGTAGGGATGATATCAAATATCGACCACATGCGCCACGCCAGACCCTGAAAAAATGAGGGTTGTCTACAAACCTCGTTTGGATGTGTAAGCCATGACTTAAAACATGCTTGAAGTCTGCATTAGCCCTAAACCCACCTATCAAAGGCTGCGAATGCCAGGGTCCTGCCACATGCCAAGGGATTACGAGACCCCAGCTAAGACCTTCGGTGCCTTGGTCACTTTGGAACCACTGGGAAGGGTGTTTGGGGTTTAAATTTCAGAGTGCAGGACTTAAGGACTTCTTATCTCAATCCTTATTATTATTATGACTATTATTCCTATCCTTGAATTTATTACTCTTACTTGAGGCTCTGGGCTTTGGGGCTATGGGCAGCTAAGCTCTCCTTGCCTGGCCACAGGTCCCTCTTTTCCGCAGGGGCAAATGTTAGGGGATCTCTAAGTGTCCGATCCCAGCAAGGATGCCACCAACAATGAACGCATCATAGGGTTTAGGGTTTAGGGGTTTAGGGTTCAGGGTTTAGGGAGAACGCACATCAGTTCTCAGTGATGGCAAAGCATTCTCTGAGGTGTCTGTTCTTTGGAAAGCTTAGTTGTTCAACTACATCTTACGCGCGGCCTGCAGAAGCACATACCTACATACCTACATACCCACAACAACATACATACATGGCTACATACATTAAGACAACGTTTGTACGCACGTACGTACTTACGATTTATTACGTATGTGCGCATGATTGCGCATATAGGCATGTAGGCATGTGTGAATGTGTTTTTGTATGTATGTATGTATGTATGTATGTATGTATGTGTAGGTAGGGGGCTTTCGCTGGCAACAATTCAGGATTGGGTTCCAGGTTTCTGGATTGCTCAAGCTTGCCCGCGCACAAGCATCTTGACAAAATAGAGGCCTAAAGCAGCTGCAAGGTTTAGGGCTGTAGGGGGGTACGGTAGTTAATATTCGGATAATATAGGCTTACATAGGTTTTAATGGGGGTATATAGGGATATATAAATATAGGGATGATATAGGGTTATAGGCATGAGCTATATCCCTCATCTAACAAGTATTGCTACAAGAAAATGAAAACAGACCCTCAAGGAACCAAGCGATGATCTGGGGGTGTCAAGGACCCAAAGCCGAAAGCCTATCCAAATCGAAAACGTTGTTTATTGCTTTGGTTTAGGGACTAGGATTTTAGCTCCCTAATTCCTTCATGCGATTGTCCCTAAATCGAGTTACCTTCGGGAATTTCGGAGCATATGCGAGTTATAAATAAATTCCAAGGTCTTCCGAAGGGTCACACATCATGACGCCAGTTTTGACAACTCCTGAATGATTGTTCCCTTCTTGGGGCCCAAGATTACAAACCTTGGCTCATATTAATTACCGCATGGGCCCACAGAACTTCGGGTGACTGTACTTTCCGGGAAGTCCCTACTGTCAAAGACTCTTCTTCTGACAAGCTGCACCGTCGCCGGGTGTTCAAGACTACCTGATCTATGGTCGCAAGCCCTAGTATCCCCCTTAACTACCCCTATAACACTCCCCTAGATAATCCGCTATATAACCCCCTGCTCATATGAGGTTCTTCTGATCCTGAATTTTGCTGGGTTGCTGTAAAGGAACTTGAAGAAGACTATAAGAAGGAAACCTTACTATACACGATATACCTATTTTATTGTAACTCGACTTCAGTTCCTGAACTCCTGAACAACAACCCAGTCTGTGCGTGTAGGCTTTGAGAACTTAGGCACTGAGGTTTTGGGTTCCCAAATTTGGGACACTTCCAGATTGCAATCTCATGCTGCAAGATTGTGACAACGGAAACACATTCTAAACGAACCACATGGCTATAGTCTAGACTCCTAGAATCCCCCTTAATAAGCCCTAAAACAAGAACCCCATATAGCGCCCAAATACAACCCTCTTAAGCTTTAAGAAGTTTAGGCTACCGCTACACATCTTGTGTTCGGGAGCCAGAGTTGATCAAATATGGCCAAGATAGCCCAATACTCTCTGGTGACTGGCGGGTGCTTGAGGAATCCTCGAAATGGGAGGGATGAGACATACATGTCTCTGAATCTCGGAGCCACCCACATTGTGTTGGGATAGAACCCACCTATTCTCCCTGCTTGGTGAGCGTCTCCTCCATGCTTGGCACATCCGCGTGGCCCTTTGTCAAGCCCTGGATGCAGAGGACTATAGCGCAAAAACCTGAGCCAACCCTATTCGTCAGAAACAGCTAACGACGAAGGACTGGGAACTACCATCCCAGCGGCCCCTGAACCCTAAATCCTGAACCCTAAACCCTAAATCCCAAACCCTAAACCCTAAATCCTAAACTGAGCCTTAAAACAAGGGGTTCTGAGACGTCAGCTGGCCTGTGGAACGAGCATTAGCGCGAAGCCTGCAAAGCAAAGGGGCCAAGGCATGATGCAATTTAGGGTTTAAGGCTTACGGAAGTCTAGCGGTCTCTGTGGAACAGGATTATATTGGAGTGCATAGGGATATATGATGTGTATATAAATATATGTACATATACATATGCATATACCGATGTGTGTATGTATATGTGTGTATATATAGATATATATGGTAGTTTCCCAAAAGAAGGGGACCTCAATATAGATCCCAAAATATTATGGTCTTTATTATTGGGACCCTAAGATGGTACCCCGAAACCCTAAAACCTAAACCCTACTCCATGAGTTTAGGGTTTAGGTATAAGGTATAAGGTTCAGGGTTTAGGGTAGGTTGTACTGGGGCAGACAGGCTGGGTTGCTGTTCAGGAACGTAAATGAAGGAACCATAGTAACTTGACTTAAGTTTATTGACAGCAACCCCAGAGTTGTGTGTGGAACAGAGGAACAAAAATCGCAGAGTGGGTCTGCTTGCGCTGTGTGTATGACAGAAAGCTAGAGTCCGTTTACGCAACGGTACATAGTCCGTTCTGAGACCTTGTCGGGAGGGAAGTACAGTACATAATCCGTTCTGAGACATGGTCGCAAGAGCTAGATGGATCAAACAGGCGCTTCCTGCATGGACTACTTGCAGCTCCACGCTCCACTACATGTTCTTAAAAGGCATCGCAGGTCCTGGGTGGCTTACGAGCCTATGAGTACTGTGCCTTCGCAAATGTTGGTACTATCTAAAGAATCTCGTTAAAATCATGTAGGCCGCTATAGCAGCCCAGAAGCATATGGCGCCCACGGCGCCGCAGCTAGTTTCAAGCCAGATGGGAAGAACCATCGCCCCAAAGATGGGCAAAAGTCGCACGGGAAGCTTAAGGTTCACACAGGCCGCCCAGCGAAGGCCAGGCAAAAAAGGCCTTTTCAAACAGAGCGCATTGAAAGTGGGGGTGCTCAGTTCGTATCAAAGTCTAAGTGGTGTAGGTTCGGAGGGAATAAATGAGGAACGGATACTTCATTGACACAGACTTACGCGCTTTTGGGCCCTTATACAGACCTTCGGACAAGTGTTCGAGCCAGATGCAACGATGACGCCAGCAAGGCATGTTGGGCTTTGACGTCCAGAGCGGGCCTCAGCAAGACTGACATAATGCAGGAGCCTACATAGCTGTAAATGTAATCTTGAGTTCTGTTTGAACTACCCTCTAGGACCATGATATTGGTAGTTATTTGGGCTTCTACCCAAATTATGTGAAACCCCTTTGGTGGTTGTTAAGGAAGGCAGCACCCTAGGGACCCTGGGGTCCTATGGGGATACAAAGCGGTTGTGGGGATTCCAGAATTCCCTATAGACGCTTGTGAGCAAAGGATTCTTGGAGAATCACCCAGATAGATTGTTGGGAGAAGACGGAGGTCTTTGAAGCCGCGCATAGCCGAATATGTACACACACACACACTTACTTAGTGTGTAGAAAGTATACATATGTAAAGATGCGCCAGAGTCCGGCAGTGAGGGCATGGGGAGATGTTTAAAGTAAGCAACAACAGCACTATTACTAGTATTACTAGATGTTTCTATTGATACCGCGAGTACCTTATCGCTACTATTACCAGTCTTCCTCTACTATTAAGCAACTGACCCTTCTCAAGTACTGTTACGCGCTTATGAACCCAAACATAATTCCAGCTTTCATGTCCTTTTCCATTTGATTTCTCCATGATTGCGCCCTGTATCCCTGTAAGCCTCCAAGCAGTGTATCAAGGCCCGGACAGCGCGCGGGCCGCTGAATTATGGCTCGTTCGCAGTGCCTGTGATCTTTCACAAGGGAAGGTAGTCCCTGAATTCCAACCACAAACTCTGAACCTTAAATCTTATGCTCTGTATGCAAACTGGGGCTCTGAAAAGGATGGTTCTGGACCACTGTAATGCGTCAAGGGTGCACACGATGATCGCCAGGCCTATCTGGGCCATACACGTATCTAAACCCGAACCCTAAACCCTAGACCTTAGCGTTTAGGGTCTGGGGTTTAAGGTTTAAGGGTTTAGCGTTTAGGGTATGATGTTCCCTGAAAACGTCTGGCCGTTTACTAAGCAAATAGCTGGAGACCTAGCGGAGACTCAATTGAAATGATGACAGAACTGAGACCATGCTGTATGCTGCAGGCCCTGATACACAATATGAACCTTAAACCCTTAACCCCTGAACCCTTAAACCCTAAAACACTTAAACCCTAAACCCCTCAACCCTAGTAGACTCCTACCCTTGCAACCCCGATAACCCTGCGAGCGTCCCCCAAAAAAACACTCGAGTAGCGTTTTTTGGGGGGTTGAACCCAGTAAGATAATATTCCTTATATAAGATACTATACCCCAAAAGGAGGATATAATCTTACTCTATATTGGGTACCATAGTATCCCCAAATAACCCTAAACCCTAAACCCCTAAACCCTAAACCCCAAAACCCTAAACCCCAAAACCCTAAACCCCTAAACCCTATTGGGTACCATAGTATCCCCAAATAAAATACTACTCATGT
>CAJNIZ010006839.1:0-16339 GCA_905231905.1 Symbiodinium pilosum | reverse complement strand
AAGAAGAACAAGTGGCAGTACTAGTCGTCGTCACAGCAACAGCAGCAGGAGGAGTTGCAGCAGTAGCAGTAGTAGTAGCAGTAGTAGTAGTTAGTAGTTAGTAGTTAGTAGTTAGTAGTTAGTAGTAGTAGTAGTAGTAGTAGTAGTAGTAGTGGTGATAATAGTAGTAGCAAGCAATATTGTTTATGAGAGCTAAGAATGCTGCAACAACTAATGTTTTTACAGCACCACCAGGAAAATGGAATCACAGTCCCTCCCTTCAACCGACTCTGCATCGCGTCTCTAAGAGCACGCTGAAAGGTACTCATGAAAGTAACCTGGATGGAAGCCAACTTGCCGTCTACATGAGCCATTGTCTAAACTCCTGGTATCCCTCTTAACCACCCCTATACTAATCCCCTTTATAATCCCCTGTATAACCCCCTTTAAGGAGTTCAGACTTTAGCGCACATTATCTCGGTATGGCCGCCCCTAAGATCACATGTGTTTTGATTCTGGAAGGATGCCTTTGCTGGAGAGGTCTTGTGTTGTGACCATGGGCTAATAGTATGGCCTGGGTCCTTACTCTGGGCCCGGACTTGGGTTCGTCGAGGCATCTGGGGTATGTATATAATAGGTAAATGTGGCTCCTAGGATTCAAAGCCCATACGGGGGCCCATGGGTCAAACCTTAGAAGAGGAGCGAAGAATAAGATAGCTGCGCAACTGAAACCCTTGCGCTACAAACCCTGACCGTTCAGAACCTCCAAGTGCGTCCTCCTCTGTACGCACTGCATAGGTGTAGAAGTTCAGCAGCCCAAGAACCTTGAACAATGGTTGCATATTCTGTTTTCCAAAGATCAAGGGTCTCTTGTGAAAGCATACCTATAGCAAGTATTCTAGTATGTAACTGTATATACAAGGTCCTACCATCTAGGGAAAAATTCCATCTAGAGTTCTAGGGCGCAGGAAGTAGAAGCAAACATGCGTGCTTTCTTAGTCGCACCCGAACGGCCAAAGGTTCAGCAGGAAGCCCAGTGCAGTCTTTTAACAGGCATGCATCTTGTGGTGCAGGATATGGTAATTTGCATGAATGAGGAGGACCCGATGTAGACGCTGAAATACTCTGATCTCATTCTGGGGCCTGCACAAAAGGGATCGTTCATTGTTCGAAACCCCCACTTGCACCCGTTGCAGATGGACTGCGGCTTGCTGCCACAAACACAAAGCAAGTGTCCAGGCCCTCTGCAAAACTTGACACGCTCCCTGGCGCTTGGTAGGGCATAAGGGTAGATCACCGGGAACATTACGGAGCATTTTTCTTGACCCCTATGGGGTTATAAGGGGATGAGCGACAAAGATCCATTCCTTCATTCTCTACTAGGCAGCAGATAGCAGCAGCACATCGCATGCTGAGCCCGTGGCAATGATCATTGCCTAGGCGCGCTTTGACAGAACACAGCTTGGGGGGCGTAGAATAACCATGACCCAAAAACACCAGATGAGTCCGCCCAGAACACCAAGAACATGTTACCCACACCAGTGCTGACATTGCAAGAGCGCTTTTCAAGCTACTACCACATCAAGAGCGCAGAGCAGCTAACGGTGACCTTCTGACCACTTGGCCAAACTTGTGCTAGCGATGAAGAGCAGATGCCTATTCAATGCGCTGGGCAATAGCAGGCACATTGCAAACACCCCGAGCGACAACCTCGGCCTACGAAGACCCTGCCAGCTTTCTATCAAAGTACAGCCCTCTCAGTTGACTCCACTCCACAAAGACCCCATGCTTGCTTTAAGCTCCCGTTTGAGAGATCGCAGCCTCAGGCGCGTGCATTGATGCCGGAACTGAGCACCCCCATGCCCCACAACTGCTTCATGACAAGAGCTGCTGCACCATTCGGGACCTCGCTGTCATCTTGGTGTGAGGTCAAGCAAAGGCTGGAAACCATGTGGATGCAGAATATCTCCAGACTCCGGAAACTGCACTCTGGAGAGCAATGATTCATATACCCATCACGTGTACGACCTAGACCCTGCAACAAGAGCAATTCCACTACATACCTGTGCCTAGATTACACCCTTCTTGATGGATTGTACATGAGAATGCAAAATCAGTCTAGAGAGGTTGTTCGAGCCACAACGCGAGAGGGTCATCTGGTAAGGGCCAAACTACACTCGCGGAAACTAACATGGAAACCCATAAGGGGCCCTATGAAGACTACAGTCCCTCTAAAAGGGGGCTATATAGGGTTCCATGTTAGTTTGGGGGAGTGTAGTTTCAATGGCAGTTGATTGCACTAATCACTAACTGCGGCTGGATTGGATGAAGCTCGGAATGAAGTGATCCAGTTGGCAAGGTGAGTACACACTGTAAACTAAACAGGGCTGTAGTAAGCGCCCAGAGAAGTGGGGATCATCCATCCACGGCGTTTAGGGTTTATAATCCCCCTTAAGTAGATAGAATATGGCCTTGGGTGTAGTATAATAAGATTCCCATATACCCCATATTCTATCTACTTAAGGGGGACTATGGGGTTGTCTCAGGGCAGCTGGGACACTTCTCCAGTCCGGTTGGACGCTTCCTTGCTGCAGGCACGACGCACACTGTGGGGGCTTCAAGAACTAGCGATATCATTTTGAGGTCTATTGGAGGTACCCTATACGGCACTTGTACAAGGAACCACAGACCTCAACGTTCCCCACAAGGCCTTCAGAAATAAACCCCTGCATAAACAAGTTTCCAGTTCATGTTCCATCTCCTTTTCCATGTCTCCATTCTTCCATGAATAGGTACCCCCAGAACCCCCCGTTTCCACTTCATGCTCAATTTTCATTTCCTGTTGATTCTCCCCACTAGTTGGGGCAATATCCCTGTATTACCTAACTTGTCTCCAGCCTGCCCCAACGTCAACCGGAATACTTGGAGCACGGCTTCAGGCTTAGTGGTGGCAAACATGACAACTACGCATGGATGAAGCGCAAATGACGCTGCTGATTCTTCAGACTTCTCAATCAGAAAGCCCTCCACAAGCAATCAGAAATCGTCGAAGGTTCCGGAGGAGCCACAAGCTCCACGAACTCGATGTACAGCATCATGGTCAGCAAAAAGCCAACAAACATTCCTGGCTGCCGTGGGGTGTGGATGTACAGCAAAAAGAGTCATATGGCGAAGATGTTAAGAACCCATGTCGAGAGAATGCTACACGGAATACCTATAGTCCTCAAGTACTACCCGTGACGAGAAGACGTGTAACACAAGAATGTTCAACAGATTCCAAGCAATCACTTTTGTGATCACAATGGCAATGCTGCTTATGATGGTTGTTCTAGTAGTGTTGTCGGCGGCGTTGGCCGCGGTGGTGGCCGTGGCGGCTGTACTTGATCAAGGCTTGGAATCATGCGTGCGGCACACACAACTGGACTCAAGTGTTTCATAACAGCGTAGGACTACTCTAGCAGGGTGGTTCAGGTGTGTTCAGGATCCATATTTATTATGTTCATTCGGGGCGAGCAAGGCGTCACGAATATATGAAGAGCAGCCTCAGAAACAGCTCCTGCGTGCCGTGGCTTAACTACGGCCACGCTTAATTTGCCTTGCAACCCTAGCACTGTACTGTCGGCGCATAGTCTTTGACCAACCACACACAGGACCTGAATAAATACTTGAGCCAGCACCCGCCCCTGATACAGCTCAAGTGCTAGCAGAGGCGGCTTTCTAAGCAGCACCAAATGTAGGATTGCCTGCTTTCAAGTCAGCAAGACCGATTGTGGCCAAAGAACATGTTGGCTGCGGCTTCTATTGAAAACCGCTGGCACTCAATCAGCTTCTAAAGCTCCAGTGTGGCCAAATGCGCTGCTATATCACCAGTGTCACCTGCAACTATGAACTTTCAAAACCCTGGATCCCAATCAATTATGTGCAAGCGTCCAAGAGGGCCAACCTGCATCCAAACCTTGCTGATGCAAGCCATGAGAGGTTAGCGGGGAAGGTTCAAAGCCACCAACGTAAGAAATATGCTTCTGGGCCGAGCTATGGCAGTTCAGGGCAGGCTTTGAACTTTGTCAGTTTAAGGGGTTATTGACTTGATGGCACAGGCAGCTGCCCCAGGATCTGGGTGCCTATTTCGCACAAAGCTGAATTCGTCATGTCTAGTTGACTGGTGTAATTGGATAGGAGTTCTGCCTGCTTTGCTTGCAGAAGGTTCCTTCCCTGGGAGAAGCCTCAAAAGCTCAATCGGAAAATGTCGGGTACTCCTCTCCCAGAACGCAGAAGACACAGCTCGCATTTCCCAATTCCGGAGAACACGATGAACCGCGCTTGTTCAATTCCTTTCGGCAAGATGTTTCCGCCAGGTAAGGATAATGGGATTGGATAAACTTCAAACGGGAGGAACATGCAGAAATGGGGCTTCCCCGAAATTGGGGATACCTGAGTGGGGGTCCCTATACTGAGGACTATAGTATCTGGACTCCATCCTCCCAATTATAGAAACTACCAAATAGCAGTAAGCACGCGCATTGAGGGCCCCTTTGCAAGGAAGGCTCAGACTGAGAGACTGGCATTCTGGCTGCTGGTGAGGCCCGACTCCAAACATCCATCCTCCAAGGGCCGCAGACGAGCACTGAGCTGCCTTGAACCCTAAACCCTACATCCTGACCAAGAATAGGCATGCAACCTTGTTGCAGCTGCTGTCTTCTGGTTAATACAGTTGCCTGCGCTTTTTGCCGCTACACTTTCACGCAGCTACACTGAGGGAAACTCATGTGGGCATCCGCCATCCAGCCTCCTCAGACCTTTCGAGCTCTTCATCTTCGGCCTTCTCACTCGGAGGCTGAGCATCTTTGTCTCCTGTACATTGCTCTGAAGCGGAGTAATTGTCGCACATGCCGCGCGTAGAGTCCACTCCAGACTTTATTCCATGAGGCACCAACCAACACGCTCAGTTTATGGCACGTGTCGCCGCTTGTCTCACATGTTAAGCACCCCCTTCGCATCACATCAAAACCCCGTTGCTGGATTCACTGTTTCTGGCTGTCCTATCCCTGCAGACAAGGACCCGATCCCAAATCGATGAAGAATTCACTAGGTTGAAAGGATTTCGTGTTGGATCTTGAGCCTTTCACGTGCTGCACAGGCTATCAGCATCCGCCCAAAGTTGTCCCAAGAGCCTTCTTTGTCTGGCTCCACGTGTCGGTGCACCTGGCAGGCGCTAGCACAAGCAATAGAGTGCTCTATATGATGCACAGCCTTAGTGGTACTCATAAGGGAATACGGGGATTTTTTCGGGAGTACACAGGTAATATATTCCCTTATCCACTACTAAGAACCAGTAAGCAGACTACTCCGTACGCCAGAATATCGTTTATCTTAAGGGTTTTTGAACTGGAGGTGACTCCTCCAAGCCAATTGCCAAGGACTTAGGGCCTTAGGGCCTTTGAAAATCACAAGAGAGCAACATTTGGCCCGAGTTTCCATTTCGATGTCCATTTCCTTGTTCATTTGGGCTCTTCGCTATAGGAGAACACGAAAGTCCTACAAGTTGATGAGCTCAGGGCTACTCAACAAGACTTGCTAGACTCGAGGAAGGAAAGCTGCAGCAGACATTGTCTGAAGACAAAATGTTTTCGTCCAAACGCTCAGTAGGATACTCAATCTTCGGACCCAAAAATGGACCCCTGTTATTCGACGAGCTCCTGTGCAGGTTTTACTGCAAACCCTGGGGCAGCGCAGCAGTGCCTTGCGACTGCGACGCTTTTGGCGGGAAAGCTTCACGGCGCGCTGCTGCTGCTGCTGCTGCTTTTGCGACCTGAAGCCGCCCAGGTTCTGCTTGGGGGGTACAGTTATAATGTAATAGCTTCCATGTTCTGTTCCATTACCCCCCCCTTTATGTACTCCCAATATATACATATATATATATGTATATATACCCATGATACCTATATATAACCCTAAGATCTATCTATATATATATATATATATCTATGGCGTTTAGTCCGTGCATTGCTTTAGATTGGAGGGCCATCTTGGAAGTCCTTCGACCCTTCAATCCGACCCCCTATCAGAGCCCAAGCTTTGCTTCCACAGTCCCAAAACGGATACTGGTATCTCTTCATGTAGGGAATAGGACAATATATTATGTAATATTGGGGTTATATAGGGATAAGGGAAAAGAAAATGGAAACTATTAACTTATAATAGGATATATATGTATGTACATCTGGGTTATTCTGTGGGCTATAGTCTAAACTCCTAGTAGCCCCCTTAATATCCCCTATCGTCATCCCCTATATCATCCCTAATAATATAACCCCCTTTACGGAGTTCAGATTATGGCTCATGTTGCCTGGGCGACCACCCTCCACAAACAAGCCTCGGGACTGGGCTTTCTAGGTGGGAACCTAAACCCTAAACCCCGGTTTAGGGTTTAGGGCTTCGGGTTTTCTAAAACCGTAAACCCTAAAACCCTCAAACCGACTCAAACCTTAAAACCCTAAAAACCCCGAAACCCTAAATCCTGAAGCCCTCAAACCCTAAACTATAAAGCCTTGAAACCCGATAGGATGGGGGCGGATGTAGTCCCCCTTAAGTAGATAGAATATGGCTTTGGGGTATATTATCATCAGATCCCCATATACCCCATATTCTACCTACTTAAGGGGAACTATAACCTTGAACCCCTATACACTAACCCATTGTAGTAGCTTCCATTTCCTTTCCATTATCCCTATATAACCCCAATATTATATACATACATATACCACTAATATCCCTGTAGTTTCTATTTTCTTCTCCACTATTCATATAAATAAGATCCACATATACCCCATATTCCCCATATTCCCAAAGCCCTAAACCCTACATAACGCCCTATATACCCCATCTTCTACCTACTTAAGGGGGACTCTAGTAGAACCCTAAACCCCACATACCCCATATTCCAACTACTTACGGGGGACAATGGTCTTTGGAAGCCTGTCCATAGCAACCAAGACTCCCAAGCCACAGTCCACATGCTTCCTGGGATTTAGGGTTAAGGGGTTCTAGGGTTTTAGGGTTTAGGGTTTCAGGGTTTTAGGGTTTAGGGTTCTAGGGTTTAGGGTTTGAGGGTTGAGGGTTCAGGGGTCTGCCTATAACCTATGAACCAGTCTTCCCTACAAACCAAATAACTGCTATACAGTGCAAGCGCTAAGGTCTTGGGTTCGAGGCTGTCTCGCTTGCAGTTCCAAATCTTCCTGCTTGGATTTGCAATTCAGGCTTTACACTTTCCGATTTCATATATGGGGGTTCACCAGAATTAGGGGGTACCTTTTTGGGCGTCCCTATAATAAGGTCTTTAGTATTTGGGGGTACATATTGGGGTCCCCCTTATTCTGGGAAACCATACGTGTGTTCGGAGCGGTTTGTTGATGGCATAAGCACCAGTAAGGTGAAAAACTCCAAGAAAACCAAGAAGTCTGTTGCAAGAACAGTATAGAAGGTTCTCAAATCCTGGCAGCCTTTTAGACAAAACCGGCAAAAGCGAAAACATTTATCTTATGGGTTGGTGCGCAGAATGACGCCAAAACAAAAACAGGGACTGTCAAACACACTTTGGAGAGCAATAGACACACAGTCAACAATCTGCCAAAGCCGTGCTTAAAGACTTACGAAACACGAAGCACCCTTACCTGAACCCACATTACCCTAGGGAGAAAAAAGGATCCTTTTTACTGAAATGTAAGGAACCCCACACCCCAAAAAATATAAAGGATCCCTAACATTGATCCAGTACCTGGCAATTCTACATAAGCAGCACTTCTGCCCCGATGAGGCCCAGCGGCGAGCGAAAAGCATAAAGATTCGAATGATGCTGTAGTAGACCTGGCCACTTGCGACGCACGGGTTTAAGGCTTCCATGGTTTAAAGTAATGATGCTGTGGTATGACGCGGTACAATACCAGGCCACGTAAAGTACGCA
Source organism: Symbiodinium pilosum (assembly GCA_905231905.1). Classification (NCBI taxonomy): domain Eukaryota; class Dinophyceae; order Suessiales; family Symbiodiniaceae; genus Symbiodinium; species Symbiodinium pilosum. The sequence continues at coordinate 8,400 of CAJNIZ010006839.1, read as the reverse complement.
GGTTAGGGTTTTGTCATTTTCTTCTGGTTTAGGGTTTAGAATAATGATGCTGCCGTAAGCTAGGCCATGCTAGGGTGCCACCATGATCGGGTTTGTTCTTTGCAGAATCACTTGTTGGATCCACCAGAAACAACATAACCAAAGTTCTATTTAGCTGCATCTTGCTTATTGACAGAGCTTATAACCTCCATATCTGCAAGCGGAATCTCCAATGTTTTTTATATGAGCTATAGTCTCAACTCCTTTTAAAAGGGGCTATACAGGGGATATTATAGGGGAGTAGTATAGGGCTTATTAAGGGGGATACTAGGAGTTTAGACCAAACCTCTCATAAAATGCCCTCTAAAAACACAGCGTAACACCTTGCCTCAAGCCTTGAAGCAGGAGTGTAAACGCTCCGAACTATTAAAGTTCGAGCTTTTTTGTCGTAAATGTGAGGGGGAAATTCAAGCTACAATTCTATGTGTTTTTCTTTTTCGATGCTTTTCATATTTAGATTCTACGTGGGTACTGAAAAACTTGGTACAGGATCGTGGACAATCTATTCTACGTGACGGTCGGTGAGAGTATGGAGCACAGCGGGTGAGGCTTGATTCTTTATTGCTTTCCATGCGGCATGGACTTCAGGGGAACATGGCGCATGGGGTTGAAGGTTCTTGGCTCGAGGTAAGTTGAGAGAAACTTATGTACCCTAGGAGTATAGCCACAGTGGCATTGCATGGGTCAATTTTGGGGAACTCTGTGAAAGTTACCTTGAAGGCCCCTAAATGCAAAACTTGGACCCCAAGCATTAAAAGACTAAATGCAATTGTTTTGGCTCGAGGCCTGACTGGAATATGGAAACACCCGCCACAGAATTGCACGAAACACTGTAGACCAAACCTTCAAGACCGAAGCGTTTGTTTCCGACACGAACACGGCAAGACATGTGGGCTATCGTCCCCCTTTCTAAGCAATAAGCCCTACAATACTCCCCTATAGAATCCCCTATACAACACCCTTCAAGGACTTTAGAACCCTAAACCCTAAATCCCTTATAATCCCTTATGCACTCTCCTATATGAGCTATAGTCTAAACTCCTAGTATCCCCTTAATAGCCCCTATGCCACTTCCCTATATATAATGCCCTATATAACCCCCTTTAAGGAGTTTCCCTAATTCCTAAACCCTAAACCCTGAATCCTAAACCCTTAACCCTAAACCCCAAATCCTAAATCCTAACCCCTAATCCCTAAACCCTAATCCCTAATCCCTAAACCCTATATCCTAAACCCTAATCCCTAAACCCCAAATCCTAAATCCTAACCCCTAATCCCTAAATCCTAAATCCTAAACCCTAAACCCCACCTTGAAGCAGCGTAGGCTCTAAGACATGTCGGGCAAGCATAGCCAAGCCCAACCGCTCGAAGCGGTTGCTCCCCGTACCTGAGTCTGGAATGTAGAGCTTTAAGGTTTAGGGGTTTAGCGTTTAGGGTTAGGGGCTTAGGGTTTAGGCTTGTGGGTTTAGGGGTTCGGGTTTAGGGTTTGGGGGGCGTTTAGGATGGTTTGGGGTCGGAGATCTGGGGCAGACAAGGTCCTGTAGGTTTAAGGCCGACGAATTAGGTGTCAGGATCTTTGGGGATGGAAAAAAATTGTACACAGCCATGAATTTTTGCACAAAATTTGGGATGTGGTTGTACATATTTGTTTGAATCCGTGACCTAAAAATGGGGGTCGGCCCTATTTTGGGTGGGTGGTGCATCGGAAACTCGCTCCACCGTCAGCCAACCTGTGCCTATACTTATCCTGGCAAGGGAATGCTTCAGTCCCTGTTCACTGGGCTGGTATTAAGGAACTTGAAATAAGTTACCTTTAAAAAGGGTGTCGTAAATACAAAACCCTAAACCCTAAACCAAGGGTTTCCTCATTACAGTAACCTAATTCAATTTCCTCAATAGAGCAGCCCAGAGGCCTAAATCCAAACTGATCAAAAACGCTATCTCACGCAGGAATGAAATGAATTACGCAAAAATACTTGCTTATTGTAGGGAGTACGGGAATATCATCCTCATATACTACATTTCCCTTATTCCCTTAGTAAGATGATATGAACTAGCTAGCAGTATACGTAGTAACAGTTGACGTGGTAGAAGTGAAAAACAGAAGTGGCAACGAAGCAGTGGAGGTCGTAGAAGCGGTAGTGCAGGCAGTAGAAATAGAGGAAACCGTTGAAGTAACAAAAGTATGCGCAGAATCCTGCTTCACCCGCACATCCTTCATGCGAGGCTTCTTAAACCCTAAACCTAAACCCAAAATAGCAGTTTCCATTTTCTTTTCCATTATCCGAATATTAACCCTAAATCCTAAACCCTCAATCCTAAACTCTTACCTAACCCCCCTTTACGGAGTTTAGACTCTATTGAAGGTTGAGAGTTCAGAGGCCAATGGATTCTAAGTGGGGAGCGTTGGCCACCGTATTTGTAGCAGCTTACCATTGCCAAGGCAAATGCAATAACCAAACTTGAAAACAGAACAAAGACCCTTCTTGTGCGCTTAGTGGCACCGCCGCTGTGTTGGAGGAGGGAATCTCGACTGCTGCCGTCCTCAGATGTACAGGTACAACAGAGGTACATGGGGATAGGCATCTCCACAGGAGTGCAAAGGTTGCGTGCTTTGAGGCTCAACAATTCGAGAAGCTCCGAACTGCAGCCCTAAACCCTTAAACCCTAAACCCTAAACCCTAACTGACTCAAAATGTCCGTCATGCTGTTGGTTTCAACTTTAGGTCAAACCGTCTCACTAGGGTTTAAGGTTTAGAGGTTTAGGGCTAGTCACTAGTATGTAGGGCTCGGTCAGTCGTATCATTGAGACCAGATATTGGCGGCCATTCTGAACACAAGTTCGGCAAGGCTAACCTCAGCTGGAATAAGGAGGATAACTCAGCTAGAATGGAAAATGAACTGGATAACTCTGCCAACTATTCGTTTCTGGAGTCTGAAGAACATGTTCGCAGTCCCACATGACGACCTCCATACCCTAGCACGACATTGCAAGCGGTGAGTAAAAGCCCGGATGGACGTGCGTAAAAGCTTGAAAAAGAGCAAAGACTAAACCTTGCCAACTTTGACTTCAAGGTTTCAGATTGAAGTATGGATGGCAAAGTCCCCGCAGGAAACAACAGTCACTGGCCCCAAAGCATAAACAGGGGGCTTAGGGTTTAGGCCCAAGTTGTAAGTACCTCAGACCTCAGGGGGATGAGTGATGGTGATGTGGTTGAGGAAAATCTAACAAAGGATACGCCCGTAACAAGTGGCCTTGCTATCTTGCTTAACGCACCCCCCACCCATCCCGCCTAAACCCTAAACTCTAAACCCTAAACCCCTAAACCCTAAACCCATATATGATATAATATAGTGTTCTCAGTCAGTCAGTCATACGCCAGGCGGCGCGTGGACAAATAGTGTTCTAAAGACCCATAAAGAAAACTAATGAGTGCTAACCAGGCCTTGACTTTTGATTGCGCGGAAATAGTGACCAAGGTCACCGAACAGACCGCACTCTTCTCAAGGAAACCGCCAGGACCCTGCTAAGTACCCTCAATTGGGGTTATAAGTTATAAGGGCGTAGGGTTTAGGGGGTCCCCTGACAGCAGGCACATAGGCCTGAATAGAGGGTAGAGGGAGGGTCTGGGAGGGGGGAGAAGAGGTTAAGGTTCAGGGGTTTAGGTTTAGGGGTTTAGGGTTTCTGCAAATATTCCAACTGGCTGATAATGATCTTTGGGATCTCGGACCCCAATATGAAGCCCTAAACCCTAGACCCCCAAAACCCTAAAACCCAAACCCTAAGTTGTAGTTTCCATTTTCTTTTCCATGATTAATATACGATCGGGGTAGAGGCTGTTTATGCAATCGCGGGGGCGCTCCACAAATCCGAAGCCGGTATTACATTCTGTCCAAACGTTGCGCATGCTGAAAAGTGAGCCCAAAGCCCGAAACGCTAAAACCGAAACGTCCACTCAAAATCTCCAGCCCGCACACTAGCAAACTCCAACCCCAAATTGAAACCCGAAGCTGCATCCCTGAAATTCTACCCCGAAGCCTTACATTCCACATTCGCCTAAACTCTAGACACTAAATCCTTAACCCTCCACCTCCCTAACTTTTGGAAACCCTAATCCCTTAACTCTAAACCCCAAACCCAAAACTTTGATCCCCATCAATGCAAAGCCCCAGCGACACCACGCGAACGCTCATCGAGGCCAGCAAGGAGACCAGAAAGAGCCAAAACAGACCAAGGGCCTTTCTGGGGCTTAGGGTGTCGAGTATAGGGTTCGGGATTAAGGTTTATGAAGTTTAGGGTCAGGGAATGGGTTTAGGCGCTAGGGTTTCCAAAAAGTAGGGATACGGGGACTACATGTAGGGAGGGGTTTAGGAGTATGGGATTTTGGGGTTTGGGGCTCATATACATGTATTTAGAGCAAAGGTTCCAGGTAACCCATCAATCATACGGGCACCCTTTTCCTAATGCTCAGCTTTACCAAGGAGACCCCAAAATAAAAAAGGGTACTACTGTCAGGCGGATTTAGGGTTTAGGCTTATAGAGACTAAGGATTAGGGTTTAGGGCTTCCGGTGTAGTGTTTAGGGTAGGTTTATATACGGATGTAAGGGAATGGCCGGACAAAAGCTAATTTTTAGGGGTTGGGGATATAAAGTTACATAGGAATGATACAGCATCCAATAATGGAGAACCATATGAATTAAAGCAGGAAATTATTTGAAAGTGAAATGGAAAGTGGAATGTCATAGGGGATGGTCGGGATTTGGGGTTTCACCCATTCGGGGACTCCCATGATAATGTTTATAGCTTGGGGTCTATTTGGGGTTCTTCTCTCCATATTTAGGGGGAATACAATACAAGGATTTATTTAGGGTCCTCCCTTTAAAGATCTATCGTGGATATACAGGGTTTCCGGTTTAGGGATGTACGGTTCAGGGTTTAGGGTTCAAGGTTCAGTGTATACGGTTTTGGGTTTCTCAAAGGATCTGCATTTTGAGCCTCTGTCAAAATGGGTGAAGGATGTATGTCTAGTGGTGAGGGCTCCTGAAAAACGAAAAATGGGGCAAACATGCTCTAAAGTAGATCGTAACACCTTTGACTTTGGTAAATTGGCACTTACAATTCGGACGTCAAAAACAATGCACGCATATACATCCTACAAACCATATAGTACGAATTACATACAAGCAGCTGGCACTCCCTTAGCTGCACAAGCAATCATCCAACCATCTTTTAAGATTTCAAGCAGTCATCCCCTCCCCTTAAAATCAATGAGTCAGCCCCCCCTAATATTAAATACTCCCATTGTGTGGCCTAGTATAATAGATTGGGAATATTTAAATGTTAGGGGTTGTGGCACTTGATATTAGGGCGCCGGATGCTGGAACGGAGGGCTACGTTGCCTTCCTGTGAAATTCAGGATTTGGGTTTTGGGTGGATTTGGGCTCAGGGTGGCTGAGTTCAGGCCTTGGGGTTTTGGGAATGTGTTTGGGCTTCTGGCCCCCAAACCACGGTGCAGACACATGCTTCTATTGTTATATTGTTGTTTTGTGGGGGCCATGCCTTGGAAGATTCAGCTAGTACGAGGCAGGACTCCTAGATTCAAGATGAAAATCAATGCATGGCAGCTTCGAACCATCCATTGAAACTTCAAATTGAATACATTCAACAAAACCTAAACCCTAAACCTAGACCTTCCAAGTACCTTGTATTCAGGCCAAGTTTCCACCACTAAGGACCTTACAGTACAACCTGACAAGCCACTTTACCTTTGATGCTCAGGGTTCAAGGGGTTTAAGGTTTAGGTCTTGTTAGGGTTTAGGGTTTAGGGATATCGAAAAACGGAAGCCCCATCCGGCAAACGTCGAAGCCTTCCAGTCAATCAATCCGAACCGGGCATTTTGTGCACTCCGCCCACACCTCTGCTGGCAGCACATTGAAAACGACCGCAAACGGCCCAAAACTAAGGGACCAAACCATATGAAGAATACCAATTGAGCAACAAACACCGCATGGACCCCAAGCCAGGCACACCCACGCACCAATAAAGTCCCAACATACTTACACAATATAACCCTATTAACAAGAACCCCCTTTGTTTGAGTGGTGTCGCCTGAGTGAAGATGTACAATGAGCCCACCGAGAAACCTTGGCCATGGGGTTGAGGGTTCACGGTTAGAGGTTTGGGGTTCTGGGTGTACCAGGACCTTCCTTGTACCCTTAATTGGGGCTATATGGTCCCTAATAGTGGGTACTTAGGCCCCAATAGAGGGTAGGGGGAGGGTCTATGTAGGTTTCAGGCTTTAATGGTCGTAGGAAATGGTCAACCATGAGTTGAGCCCTTGGATTTCGTTTGGCTGGAAAAGTCTCGCTCGGTTTGCATCTAAGTCAGCTGTTGCAGGAAAACCTTGCTCTTGAAACACGTTTTGCCCAAATGAGCTTGTGTGAACGTGTGCTAGACAGCTGAAGCCCCTTGTTGGCTCCAGATTTGTGGCGCCCGCACTCAGTGCAGAGAGCTCGGCAACGGAAAGCATTCAATTCAGCATCAGCCGTGTGCTATTGCTGCACACGCGGACGCATGGAAACGCCTTGCGGCGCTTGGCGCGCCGAAGGTAAAGAAATGTAGATTAATGTAAGAATGTAAGGAAAAGCACGCCCTGCCAGGTCTCTTGCGTGGCAAGCGTCTCTCACAACCCTGGGCCGTCCTTGCACTCCATGCATAGGGCAGCTTCTCGACTCGTTAACACGACATTCTGAATGCTGAAATCGACTAACAGCGCTCGCTTGGTGCCTCCGTTGACATCTCGGAGTCGCTGATCTGGCCTTTGCTCTTTTCGGAGGTTGCTGCTGGGCCCACAAACATCCCGCCGTACTCGGACCAGTAGTAGCACGGGCTCAGCAATGCCCAGAACATGACGTAACCGGCGTGGACTTTGAATGGCGTCAATGCATCCTGACGATGATAGTTACCATGGAACACGTTTAGACTATCTTTATGCCATCACCTAACAGCAAACCCTTGCAAGCGTCCTGGATGGGCTTGTAGAAGCAGAAACCCGCGATCACTGCACCCAGGTTCCCTCCAGCTCCCACAAGCGCAGACACTACCGCGAGTTGTTTCCTGTTCATGAACGGCACGATACCGTACCTGGCAATAATTAGGGCAATCCAATTGATGTCGATCGAAACAATTAACAATGGGACGCGTGTGGATGAGCAGCCAAGCGGCGAAGTCCCTTCGGCCATCTGAACAAACAGGGAGAAGCACACCAGCACGGCCAATGCCACATACCAAGGTTGGGAATTATCGACATTGCCGAACGCGAACAGGAACACCGCTTCGAAGAAAAGCGCCAAGAACTGGGCCCAAATGCGCCCGCGGAACGCAAAGTGCTTGTACATCAGGTCGCTAGTGATTCCGCCAAGGGATCGAGCAAAAAGGTTCCTTGGTTGGCCAATTTGGAATGTTTGAACCCATCGAAACAAGACTTGCACGTAACCTCATCCTGCTACCACAAACCGTCAAGACACAACAGCATAGACCTAACAGAAAAACGATAAACATCAATAAGCCAAGCCAGGTTCATGAGTCCGAACGCTCCAGCCAGAGCCGACGCATCACCTGCCGCCATCTGGAAGTAAGTCCTGAAATGTGTCGCCAGCTGGTTGTTCCTTGGCCATTGTCCGCAACATGCAAAACAGAATCCAACACATCACACAGGCCCGGCTTGCAAGTATTGGCATGCATCCAGTCTCAACATGATCGAAACCATTGACTGCATCTTGGCAATGCCCTCTCAATCACTAAGCGCTGGACCTTTCACATGACTGTCCTACAAAGTCATACGCAGTACGCATGATGTTGATGGCCCCTAAATTTGTCTGCAATGGGGCTTTGCCAATTGGGCATTACGTGCAACCTGGCTGCATAGCAAGCTCGGTTCCTCAGTTGCCAAGACAAACAGAATTGAACACGTTCAAAACACCTGCTTGGAATTTCATGACTAGTTGCAAGTGGAATTGGGCTTGCAATCCCACACACGGCTACGCAGGAACTTGATTGCTGCGGGGCTTCCAAAGCAGGCACTGTATTGGAAGATCATAATCACGACTCGAATATCCTTGAGAACCTCGATGTAGTCCTGGGTTGGTACGTCTTCGCATGCTGGCGTCAGCTGGCCGAATGAAGACAACACAAACAAAAAGTTCATTTCCTGAATGCCGCTGATTTCATCCAAGACTCCCACATGCTGGGTTTTTGCGTTTTCCCGGTGATTGCCGGATCGTAATGCTTGCCGGTTGGCATATCCCAGCCTTTGTAATCAACTACAATACAATTGCAACAAAATGAACCCACGTTTTG
>CAJNIZ010006838.1:0-17046 GCA_905231905.1 Symbiodinium pilosum | reverse complement strand
GGGTCCTACTTGCGCGTCCCTAGTTGGACTTCTAGGGTTTTATTGTGTATGTATTAGGCATATGACTGTATCCATATACCTAACTTAAATACCTGTATATCTATAATTACATGTTCCTACAGTGGGAAGCCCGGCCAGCCGAGGCGGGCGCGCGCTAGCGTTTACAATTAAATCAAAAACCGTTGGAAACAATGAAATCAAATTAAAATCGAATAAACCCTTTAAAGGAATTTAAAAACGTAATCGAACCCATTAACATCCATTGGCTTGGATCCTATGATCTAGGGCAGGTCCCTAGCACGATCTTTGAGGTCCTTCTTTTTAAGAGTTTGATTGCTTTTCACTGTTGACTGCTTTGTTTATAAAGAACTTAAAGGAGATCTGAATGCATTTGTTGATTGTGTTTCTTGCGGCTTTTTAATTGGATCAGAAATTTCCACTAGGTTTTGATCAGAATCTATTTAGATTTTGCTGGCAGGTTTCAAAATTTGCAAGTCTGGGGAACCCGTATTTCATGTACTTGGCGGTTTCATACTAGTGGCAAGGCCTAAACCTGAAACCCAAAGCACTAGGGGATTACTACATCCGCGAAGGAAGTCTACTGTAACCCTTGTTCTACCTCTTGCTAAGCAGGCTACCGAAAACCAGAGCAAATCTCAGAAAGCCTAAGGGTTTAGGGCTTAGGGTTTAGGGTTTAAGGTTTAGGGTTTAAGGTTTAGGGCGTAGGGTTTAAGGTTCAGGCATAAACCCTAGACCCCAAATATCTCTATAAATCTCCATACATCCCTAAATGCCCCTGAGAAAACTTTGGGAAACGTAACACGATTTCCTCCAGCCACCGTTGCAAATTCTGAAGACTCGGAGCGCATCCAGGCGGAGCTGGCCAATAGTGGAGTAAGGGATCTTAGGGTTTAGGGTTTAGGGGTTTAGGGTTTATGGTTTAGGGTTTAGGGGTTTATGGTTTAGGGTTGAGGGATCCTAGAGTTTAGGGTGAGGGGCCCTAAGCCCTAAACCCTCAAGCCCACATGAGCTCACCATGAGTTAGGGCCCCCAAGTTTCCTTAATTTTCGAAAGGGGCCCCCAAACCCCAAGTAAGGGTAATAAACCATATGGCCCTAAACCCCACAGGTAGCACGCCCCGGGGGGTTAGGGAGCAAATACGGACTAGATAGGGCCGAGTAAGGCCTAATAAGGTTCTAAATCTGGGGAAGGCTACTCTTGGCCCTGGAGTCACATTCTAACCCTTCATTTATCGTCTTAGCATGTAGGGCTTAGGATTTGGGATTTGCGCGCGTAGGATCTAGGATGTTTTGTAAGGTTTAGGATGCGGGGTGTAGGATTTAGGGTGTTCAGGTCCATTCCCCAAATGCTCCGCAGAAGAGATTCTGCTTTACAGCTTGGCGTCCGGGGTCCAGGTAGGGTTTAGGGTTTAGTAAGTTTAGGGCTTAGGATTGGTTATGATCTCATTTTAAGGCAGCAATTACCCTTTAGAGCAACCCCTCCGTAACTACGAGCTACAGTCAATACTTCCGGTATAATATTATCCTAATATAGCCCGAATATATCCCCAATATATACCCTATTATATCATAGTAGTTTCCACTTTCTTTTCCATTATCCTAATATAGCCCCAATGTAACCCCTTTAAAGGTACCCCTAATTTTGAGCAGGAGACTGCAAGTCCTGGAGCTGCAGAGACTTTTTGCGGCATGGTCGTTATTAGGGAATATGTTCAGGACTTTACGAAACTTCACCCCTATGTCGACTGTCAAGGGCTCCTTAATAAGGCCAATGATGACAGTAGCTCCCTTAGGATACCCTGGCTGCACTCAGACTGTCGCGTCAGCTTGAGAAAAGAGGCATGCACGGAAGGTGCAGCATTCTGGCAAGGATGTAGGGTCTAGGGTTTCGAGTTAGGGTTTAGGGTTAGGTTTTGCGGTTTAATAAGCCCAAACATGTCAAACCAACCCGCAACTTTGGAATTTGAGTATTCCCGCCACCCTCCAAAAGTGAACCCGAGGGACATGGGGATTTCCCAAAATTAGGTGTACCCTTTTTTGGGAGTCCTCATACTAAGGACTGTAATATTTTGGGGTCCATGTTGGGGTCCCCCCATTTTGCGAAATTGTTAATGCCCACTGTCCACAGTTAGTCTGGGTGACCAGTAATGATTTCGAGCTTGCGCGGAATGGTCCTCAAAACAGGGGTATCCCTAAGCCCTAAGCCCTAAACCCCTAAACCCTAAACCCTAAACCTCTAAGCCCTAAACCACTAAGCCTTAAACCCGACACCCCTAAGCTCTAAACTCTAAAACCCTAAACCCCTAACCCCTAAACCCCTAAGCCCTAAACCCTGATGCGTAATATATATTCCAAGGTTCAAATGGGATGGGATGGATTTTTCATACCCTAATCCAAGGACCCAAATACTAGGGTTTGAGGGCTTAGGGATTACGGTTCAGGGATTAGGGTTTAGGATTACGGTATTTGGGCCCTAAAACCCTATTATCTGGGGTCCGAAACATCCCTATATAGTCCCCACATATCCCTATATAACCCCCTATAAACCCTTCAAAGGGCGCCTATCATAAGTGTTATAGTACCTGGGCCCCTAAGTCATTGGCCGCTGGAAACGGATAAGTAATCGAAATCATGGGGCCCCTTGACACTTTAACTTCGGCCGGCATTACAACCACCCGACAGACACAAAAGTGGAATGAACGCGGTTAAGGGTTTAGGATTGACGGACCCATGGTAGGATTGCTTTAAAACATGTAAGCTCCTGGAAATTGGTCTCAAGGCACTCCCTGGAAACATGATAGGTGGCCTTTCTGTGAGACACCCTGAACTCAAAATCTTCAACAACAAATTTGAACCCTAAATCCTAAACTCGTCTTACTCCTAGACACTGGGCTTTTCTAAACCCTGAAGCCTAAAGCCTACAGAAACTAAGAATCTGGAACCTAGACCCTGACGTCTAAGCTCTGGAACCTGAATCCTACCCTTAACCCTAAACCCTAAAATCTAAAACCTGAATCCTACATCCCTGGGCTTTCTGCATCCTCATAGGGCTGCTATCTCACGGCATCTTGCGGCTCGGAGGCACCAAGTCGCAAGCATAGCTTCTGAAATCCCGGAGATGCTTAGTGCCCCGGTTCTCGCAACTTGCTGGTTGTTAGTAGGAAATGAAGGGGTCCCCAATACCTCCTTTATGAGGATACCCTAGGGTAGGGTTTAAGGTGTATACGGTTTAGGGTATAGGGTTCATAACTATTACGGTTATGTTGGGGTTCTATCGGGATAGTGGAAAATAACATGTTGTCATTTTGCATCCCTTTCCCAACTAACGCCAGCAAGTTAAACACGTTCATCGTGTGTTGCTGCATATCTTTTGATGAGCTCCCTCACCACCCCCGCACTTGGCCGTAACTATCCCTGAATGAAATGGCCCTACTAAAGGGTCCAAGAACCCAAATAGTATGGTTTTAGGGCGCAGATACTCTAATATTGACGATTAGGGCCCTCAGACCCTAATATTTGGGTCCTTGGACCTTTAGGGTAATAAACGGTGACCCAATTGAAGGTAGACCCTAAACCCTAAACCCTAAACCGCGGGTGGTAGGGGAAGCCGCTGGTGGGGGGCATGCTGCAGAGCGACAGGTTCGTCTTGCAACAACCTCCAGGCCCTCTATTGCCCAGACACACAAAATAGGGTTTAGGGTTTAGGGTTAGGGTTTCAGGGTTTCAGGGTCTAGCATTTAGGGTCTTAGGGTTTTGGGGTAAAACCTTACCGAGGTGTGGGTTCTCTCTTACATTCCATTTATTGTCCCCCAAGCTACCATGTAAACTCCCAAGATGGCCCTATAAACACCGCGGCTTTTTCGGGCATTCCCCGATGGCACAAAAACGAATGCATCGCATTGAAAAAGCTGTTGCTTCGTCGGGGCAAAAGGGTCCAACAACAAAGGTCGTTGTGCTGACTTTAAACATCTTTAAACAGCACTGCCCTGCACTCAAAATCCTATAATTGGACCCTTTCTTCCCCCGTAGCAACGACAGACCGTAGGAGGGTTCGGCCTTCAAAATGAGCCCAGACACCCAACTCCCCTTCAGATCCCACAAGCCCCCGTGCATGACCCAAGTATATGAGCCATAATGTAAACTCCTTAAAGGGGGGTTTTGCAGGGGATCATATAGAAAACTCGAAAAGTAGGGGTTAGAAAGGGGATAGCCTTGCGAAACGAATGCCGATTTTGCCTCCATTGCACTCCCTCTCCATCTAGGCTTTTGCCTGGTGTTCTCCTTCTTCCTTGTCGTGCTCGTCCTCTCCGCTGACCTGCGCGGCTGCGTCAAGCCGTCGCTCCGCTTGCGTGCTTCGTGTTTCTATACATACTGCTGGCCTGCATTATCAAGTTCGTGTGCGAGATCTTCATGGAATTTCGTACACCCGTCAAATGGTCTTCATGCCGTGTCTCTCGAAGCCTCGACCAAACATCTCTGAAAAGACAGACCTCCGCAATGCGAGAGCAGGATGCATCCATCGCGTGGCGCGGTGACCACGACCCTTATATGAGCCCAATAACCCCTGTAGTTTCCATTTTCTTTTCCATTATCCCAACATTACACCAATATATCCCTAAACCCTAAACCATCCTAAACCCTAAACCATCCTAAACCCTAAACCCTAAACCATGCTAAACCCCAAACCCTAAACCCTAACCCCAACATAACCCCCTTTGGATCAAAGAGTGGCGCTTCAGCTGCGAGCCGCGTAAACTTGCCTCCCTGAATCCAACACGTCCATACAAACCCCGAATAGGGTTTAGGGTTTAGGATTGTTTAGGGTTTAGACTCTCAAGCTTAACCAAACCCAAAACACTTCAACACCATTTAGTTATACCGCGGTGTAAGGGCCTAGTTCACGAACCCTCCGAAAAAGCGGGGCGCATGCAGTCTGCTTCTGGCTAGGAAATCCTAGGATGCCGGCCCCAAAAACGGATTAGGGTTTAGAGTATAGGGTCAGGCTTAGGGCTTTAGGGTTTGGGGTATGGGTTAAAGGCTGTTAAAGGGGTCTATGGTTTGTAAGGGTTTAGGGTTCGGGGTTCGGGGTTTGTGGGGTTAAGGTATCAGCTGGATATCCCCAATGGGTGGATCCAGGAGGTACATATATATGAGAACTAGAACCTCTGTTAGGCACATCCGGGAAAGTTTGCCATCTGAAGCTCCGTAGAATACAGAGTTCAGGGTTTAGGATTCCAAACTTGCAGGGTCCCTACACTCCTACACCTACTAGTAGCGGCCGGGACGAGCACCTAAGACCGCACGCCGGGAGGTAATTGCAGCTAATGTACAGTAGCACATAATGACATATGGCTCAGCTGTAAGCCATTGTAGCAACAATAGTAACATTAGTAATAATAGTAAAATTAGTAATAATCGCAGGAAAATGATAATTCGTAATAATCGTAGTAATAGTAATGATAATTAGCAATAATCGTAGTAATAGTAATGATAATTGGTAATAATCGTACTAATAGTATATATTCAGGGTTTAGGATTCCTGCAACATCGCCATGATTCACTAGAAGTCTCGCACAAGAGTTGTGAACTTCCAGGCAACGCATGTTGATAGCAGTTCGACATAGGGTTTCTGATATGAAGACCCTTCGGTACTCTAGGGATTTTCTGCGGGGATTATTGGGATTATGAGGCCCCAGTCAAATAGAAATATGCTTTTGCAAAAGGCATATGTTGCCACCCATCATTTCCTTGGAGACCCTCTCCACCTCTGCATACTCCGGACCTAGGCTAGCCGAATGACATCCATGTCTTCCAGGATCGGGAAGACAGGTTGATGGAGCTTTTCATAGCTCACATCTTGAAATTCGTTCGGATTGTTTCTGGTCAAGCTTGGCTCCTTACTGATAAGATCATTGGGCGCCAAAACCCCCTGCGTTGATTGCAGGAACGACCGGGCGCATGGGCACGGGCCTTGGGAACGATGATGTAGTGCTTTCCTTCACTGACTGCAGGATACTTCCAAAGAGTCACACTTTCAGTTCTAGCAAAAGCCCAAAAAATTCAGAAACTCCCGAGAGCTAGGCGCAAGCCAAGTTTCATGTACGCCGTCACCTCAGTGCTCTTGAGAACACTGCAGCACAACTCACTCAAGAGAAAGCAACAAGGGAAGGCCAAAGACATATTATACACCCAACGTACCATTCAACAGCCAAGGCAAACAACAGTTCGACCAAACAAGCAGCTAAAGGACAGAGCCGGCAAAAATGACTGGAATAAAACCAACAACAGTACAAGAAAATCTACCTAAACATGGAAAAAAACAAAACAGATGAGAAAGACATATACTGACAATACCACTCAGAATACAAATAAGAATCAGGCAGACAACAGCAAGCCATGCGGCAAAAAATCGTAGTCAAACAAGCAAAAGCTACAGGTTCCCAAATCCGTCCCCCATACTACCCTGCTCCCACAAGCCCCAAAGTTCTCTCTTAGATAGGCTGAAATAGCTTATTATGTAGGAGCAATGTATCAAAGTTGTGGAGGTTGGTCTTCCAGAGAACCAGTGACGAGAAACGAACACCTCAACAGGGCAAGAGAAGGTCACGCGAGCCAAGGAAGAGCGAAACATGAACAATACCATCCTTCATCTAATTCGTTGTCATTGTTATCATGACTATCACCTTGAAGCTTGTGATTTTTCATGTTTGGCTACCTTTTCTTTGCTTGATTGCCTTTTTGATGTTAATGTGGCGCCCCATCCTCTATCAAAAATGAATGCACAACGAAAACGCATTCACACGAGGCTTTGCAATCTCAAGAGGGCCCGAGGCTTGGGATTTTGTTTTAAAGCTTAATTGGAGCTTAGGGTTTGAAAGCTTGAGTTTTTCGTAAAGCTTGAAATTTTGGGCCTTCAACAAACCTCAGACTCCCAGCTCTAGCTCTAACCTCTGGCTCCCCACTGCTCGGACCCCCAGATCCAGGCCAAGGACTGCAGGCTACGCGAAACTTTCATTTGCGGTCTGGTTGGGGTTTAGGTTTAGGTTTTGAAGGTGCAAGGTTTAGGGTGCTGCAACGGTCAGCTGAACATATTTTGTGCAGACATGTCCGCCCCAAGACCACCCAATCACTACTCACAGCAAGCCAAAACCAAAGCCAGCCGAACCACAGCCAGCCAAGCTGAATCCTTTTCCGCCTTCTTCTGTTAGGGACATGGCCACTACTCATGCTCATGCTCAAGAAAGAACACTTTTAGAGCGGCACGCAGGTCTACTCATAAGAGTTCGCATCAAGCAACGGGCATCCACCTCTTCCTCGTCCGCTTGCGCTTCCTCTTCCCCTCAATCTTCACCTGACTGGACAATATGAGCTTGCCTGTGTCTGCCCTGCCACTTCTTTGGAGTGCTCTGTCCTTCTACTCATCTTTGACCGGTACTGGCGCTGTGGGCCTTGTCCTGGCTTCGGGGCGCGCCGTTGTGCTATCCGTTGCCTCTTTCCTGTTTCTGCCCTTTTCTCAGGACAGCTGCCAGTCTGCTTCGAAGCGTGCCTTCGCGCGCTGCTGGGCCAATCATTGAACTTCCAAGCCCATTCTCATTGTAGCCAATGCCGTACGCCTCCTTGCTTCGGAGCATGCCTGTGAGAGCTATTGGCCTCGTGTGTCTCCTTCATCTTTCCGTGCTGTGCCGTGGCATTGGACCAACGATCTCCATTCTCCTCCTCCTCCACGTGCTGTATTGTGGCTTTTGCTTGCCAACATTCGCGTCAATTTGCCCCACTGGGCGGGCGCCTATCCTTCTGCAGCTCTTTCCCGGCTTTGTACCGTTCGCGCCTATTTGCCTATTTAGCCCACTGGGCCGGTGCCGTTCCTTCTCCTCCCTGTTACATGCTTCGCGGCTAATATTTGCCACCATTGGCGCCCGCTCCTTTTTGCTTTGTGGCTTCTACTTGCCACCATTCGGTTCTATTCTGCCCACTGGGCTGGCGCCTTCCCTTCTCCTGCTCTTCCCCTGCATTCCGGGTTTTACTTGCCGCCATTCGCGCCTATTTGGCCCACTGGGCTGGCGCCTTTCCTCCTCCTGCTCCTTTTCTGTTGTGTGGCTCTTACTTGCCATCATTCACCTGCATTTGGCCAACTGGGCTGGCTCCTGTCCTTCTCTTCCTTTCTCCTTTGCTTTGTCATGGCTTCTTCCGTGCCACTTTTCGCGCTTTTTGTTTTGTCCCCTGGTCTGGTGCCCATTTTCGTTCTTTGATTGTTTTGCCTCTCTTTGGCGTTTCTCAATTGTCTTCTTACTTTTGGGCTTTAATCGGCCTTGTTAATGGCATAGCTCGCCCTCGCCCTTGCCTCGGCTGCCTCTGCGCTACTGTGCCTATTTGTGCTTAGACGCGGTGGACCTGCCTTCACCTTGAGCGCCCCTTTTCGCTGTGTTATGAGCCATCTGGGCCAGGTTTGTTTGGATGCGCTGTCTTCCAAGCCTACCCGGGCCTACCCTTCTCCTTCCCTTGACGCTCCTCTTGCCCTCCTCTTACTCACCCAGTTCCTTTCTGCGACCTCTCTCCGCTCCCCCACTCCTCACACAATCTGCCTACTGCACTCCCTTCGGTACCTTGGCTGAACATACCCCCTCTCGAACCCTTTGCGGATGGCGGCTATGACGCTTGCGGAGCGGGTGGGGTGGGGAAGAGTGTGGGCGGCTGCAGCCAGGGCTGTAGCCTTCATCCATCCATCCATCAATCCATCCATCCATCCATCCATCCATCCATCCATCAGCCATACCTCAAAGGGTACCCTTTAGACACCCGATTACGAAGGTACCCTCTCAGCTACTAAGATGAATTCCAGATCCAGACGCCACCTTATCCTCTTCAATGGGAAGCTTGACAGACTTGGCTGGACAGCTTTTAGCACGGACCTTGGCTTGGCAAAGGGGTAGAGAAAGAGGTTCTAGGTAAGGTTTAAACCCTAAATCCTAGACCCTAAGTGGGGTGTGCACGGACTGTGGGGAGGACTGTAGGATTCAACGTTCAGCGTTTAGTGTTGAGGGGGTCGGTTCCGGGTTTAAGGTTTGGGGTCTCCAGTTTTACTAAGGCTTATGGAGGATGAGGGTTCTACATGGGTATACGGGAGTTAAAGTAACAATTCCGATTTTAGGTTTCACACTTGGCTCTTGCGAGCAGGTATATCATGAAATGGAAAGGAAGATGACTAGTGTTTTGGGTGCTTGCAGGTAAGATTCTATTCTATATAAAAAATACCATAGCCACAGGGAGAATATATCCCCACTCTATATTCTGGGTACCATAGTATCCGCAAATCAAGTACTCCTCGGATGGGGCGTCCTCGCAAGCCAGAGGAAAGCGGGGTAGGGTTTGGGAACTGGAGCTTAGTGTTTAGGGTTTTAGGGTTTAGGGTTTAAGGGCTTGCGGTTTATGGTGTAGGATTTAGGGTTCTAGGGTCTGGGTTTAGGCTTTAGGGCTCACCGGTTTAGGGCTTGAGTATTCAAGACTTGGGGCTTAAGGTTTTGCTTTCAGGTTTCAGGGTGGTTTGCGAGCTTAGCATGTATAGTCTTCCTGGTTAGTAGTTTAGTCGAGAATGGAGTAGTGGATCTCCTAAATCCTTCACCCAACACCCTAAACCTACCGTTGGTCCTTTTGACTCCCCTTGGTAATGGTTTCTATTCTCGGTGCATATCTTCACCTGCTATAGACGAGCAAGCAGTGCTTGGGTTTAGGGTTTAGGTGTTTAGGGTTGAGGGTTTAAGGTTTAGGCTTTAGGGCTTAGGGGTATGTGACAAAGCCTATCCCGAAACCTCAAACCCCTACACCCTAAACCCTGAACTATGGGACAGCTCTGAAACGAGCAGTCCATGCTGAGCCGTCCATACCACGCCCGTAAGGAATCAAGGAGTGATGGAAGTGACCTTCCCCCTGATACTACATGTGGAGGGTTTCCGGAATTAAGAGGCCCCACTTTCGATTCCCTAAACCCTAGACCCTAGATAAGAAGAGTTGTGGGTCAATATTTCGGCACCCATGTTCATGCAAACCGCCATGCCTACCCGGGAAGAAACCAAAAAAGACATGGGCCAGGATGGAGGCCACTTGAGTAGCGTTTTTCGGTGGTTGAACCTAGTAGGATTATATTCCTTATGTACAAGACTATACCCCAAAAGGAGGATATATTCTTACTCTATATTGGGTACCATAGTATCCCCAAATAAAATACTACTCACTTAGTGTTGTGAGGGGTAATGTGTGTGTGTTCAGGATACCCACTGTACTACTGTTGATACCAAACATCCGGCATGACCTTAATATACTACAACATTGTAATTCCCGAGGTTTGGGGTACTTGCGGTCATGCAGGACCCTTAGTATGCACAATATGGAAGCTGCACACCTTTATAAAGCAACCGACTGTGATGGACGCGTACCTGACTTGACTTCTGCGTAGCGCTACCACTTCCGCGGCGTTTTGGCAGACACTCTCAAAGTTAGGGGAATTATGCACGCGGAAGGATTTATAGGGTTTGTAAGGTCTAAGGGCTAGGATTTGTGGGTTACGGTTTTAAAAACCAAGAAGGCATGGACACGTGCCAAGCCATGCGTCAAGGTTGTGGACTTCTTATGATACAAAGGATCTACATGCAAACTTGTCCTACAAAGGCTTCAACCCCTACTTGACAAGAGCCCGCTGCACCCTGATAAGGCATGGAAAATGACAAGAACATGGAGGAGGCTACTACAAGGATCCTTTCCTTCATTCCTTGCTAAAAAAGCGAAGGCCCTAAGCCCTAATGTAGACACAGGGAGTATAATAGGATCGTAATATTGAGGCCCTTAAAAGGAAGGGGTTTATCAATCAGGGGTCTACATTAAACCGTAAGCTCTAAGACCCGCTACGAGAGTATATAGGAACGATCCCACTGAAAGACCCACGCTCGCCTGTGTTTCATAGAGCTTACCAGCAATATAGAAACAGGGTTTAGGGTTCAGGGTTTAGGTTTCAGGGTTTGGGGGGCCAGGGCTTTCTATATCCATGGTATATCAGTGTATCAGGTAGAAGCATTGAAGGCTCGTATTTTGGGAAGCACGGAAGAGGGGAGATTAAATGAGATTCATCTCCCGGAACCACCCTGAAACCTTCAAGCCCTAAACCGGGATCATTGGGAGAAACTCTTCCTCTACCGGAAGCACTGAGCCCTAAACCCTTAACCCTAGACACCCCAGACCCGAAACTCAAACCCTTAACCCGCCTCTATAGACCCTAAGTATCTACACATTGGACCTACATAGATCATGTTATTTTGGGGTACTTGGGGGGGGGCTCTAGGCACATAGGCACCTTAAGCCCAAACCCCTAGACCTTTAACCTCAGACCCTGAACTGAAACTCCTTAACCCTAAACCCTAAACCCTATACCCTAAGCCCTATACACCCCGAACCATTTCAGTGACTGGACCTTTGATTCGGTGGTTACACGCACGCCATCGATGAACGTGAGCCGACACCTGAGGCCCGTAGGCGGCTTCAGGCTTACTGCAAGGGTTTAGGGTTTAGGGTTTAGGGTTTAGGGTCTAGGGTTTAGGGCTAAGGGTTTCGGGTTCCCGCTGGAATCAGTACATAAATACGGGGTTGCTGCTAAGGAACTTAAGTACCTATATTGGGGAAACCATAGCAATTACAATGTATACTCATTCTGGCAACTTAATCTAAGTTGCTTAACAGCGACCAAGAGTCATCTTTTGTAAGAAAACATCTGTAGGGTCATGCTACACCAAAAATGCACAATACGTCCTGGGGGAGATTGTGTTCTTTAGAGGGCACTTGTCCTCCTGCACTCAGTCGAAGTATATACCCTAAACCCTAAACCCAAAACCCTAAACCAGTTTGGATAGTGGAGATGGCTACCCTAAACCCTAAACCCCTAACAGCGGCTTTTTGAATGTTTCGTTGAGCCCCCGTGCAGTCATATCCTTCTCGCGGTATATGATGGCTATGCTTCTAGACTTTAGGGGGTTTAGGGCTTAGGGTTCTAGACCCGAAACCCTAAACTCAGAGGGTATAGGGTTTAGGGTTTAGCGTTTAGGGTTTAAGGGCTTAGGGTTTAGGGTTACCCTAAACCCTAAATTCCTCAACCCTAACCCTGGATCCTCATAGCCGGACCTGAGCAGTTTGACTAAGGCCTTTTTGAGATTCTTTCGCCAACAATAATATGGAGTTTGCAAAAGCTTTAGGGTTGAGAGCTTTTAGGTTTAAGGTTTCAAGGTTATCGGGTTTTTGGGTTTACGGGTTTTTGGGCTTACGGGTTTTTGGGTTCAGGGTTTTGTGGTACAGAACGTAGACCCCCCTAATCAGAACACGTAGTTTCCCGAAAGCTCAGCAAAAGGGCTCTGGTTGCAAGTGCCGGCGGTCTGGCAATATGACGGTACTGCAGAACCCTGAAGAATTGCAAATATCACTCCTGTCGAATCTTTATAGCCCTAAACCCTAAACCTTAAACCCCAAATCCAAAACCCTAAACCCTAGACCCTATATGAAGCCTAAACACTAGACCCCTAAACCCAATACCCAAAAGCCTGTACCTGGACCCCGCAAAGTGCGTTCTATAGACCCTAAATATCTACAAATAGGACCTACATAGACCGTACTTTAGAGTCCTTGAGGGGGGGTCTAGGGTTTAGGGTTCAGCATCTCAAGTCCAAGCATTCACTTGTTAAGCAGCGTTATCAAGCAATGGACATATACCCACCCGCCCATAGGGTCCCACATCATTAAGAAACCTATACCCTAAACTCTAAACCTTGAACCCTAAACCCTGAATCCTAAACCCTAAACCCTAAATCCTAAACCCTAAATCCTAAACCCTAAATCCTAAACCCTAAACCTCAAATCCTCAACCTATAGCAATCCTAAGAACTCATTTTTTTTGGGGGGGGAAGGGGGGGGGGTCTAGGTACAATGGCACCTGTAGGGATCTTTTTTGGAGGGGCCGCGGCGCGTCGCAGAAGCCATGAGTTTGGGGGCAGGTGAGTTGAACCTAGTAAGATTATAGGGTTTAGGGTTTAGGGTTCAGGGTTTAGGGTTTTTGGTGGTTGAACCTAGTTATATAGGGATAATGGAAAAGAAAATGGAAACTACTATATTATAATAGGGTATATGTTGGGGTTATATTGGGTTATATTGAGTAGTGTTTGTTTTTGGTGGTTGAACCTAGTAAGGGTATTTTCCTTATATAAAATACTATTCCCAAAAGGAGGGAAGGATGTTACTCTATATTGGATAGAATGTTACTCTATATTGGGTACCATAGTATCCCCAAATCAAATACTACTCAGGTGGTGGGACAGGGTTAGGCAAGGTGGGTGAGTAGGGTTTAGAGTTTAGGGTCCAAGTACCCAATCGTAAACCCTAAACTAGATGTAGGGCTAGAGGGTAGGGAGCGGACCCGAAAGTGTAAACCACCTTCTTAATGGATAGGGTTTGGTGTTTAGGCTTGAGACCGTTGTTGGCCCAAAAGTTAAGTGCCAAAGGTCGAAGCTAAGTGCCAAGGAGAAAGGCCATTTTCGGGGCTGATGGCTTAGGCATTATGAGATGAAGAAATCCCCGACCGCACATGAGCCCTAAAATCTAAACCCTAAATCCTAAGCTCAAGATGCAAACCCTGAATCCGGAACCCCAAACCTTAGGCTCTAAATCCTTAACCTTAAGCCCGATAACCTAAACCCCAAATCTTAAACCCTAAACCCTCAATCCCGAATCCCAAATCCTACGTAAACCCTAAAAATTCCTCCACCTCTACCTCGACAGAAGTAACCTGAATAGCAGTGTCTACTTCCTTTTCCAGCATCCATCCCCTATATGGAGGTTTCCAAACTCTGAAGGGTTTAGGGACTGTATAGGGTTTAGGGTTGAGAGTTCACGGGTTTTCCAAAATTAGTGGTTCCTTCGTGGGTGTCACAATAACTAGGATTAGAATATTTTGGTGTCTATATTAAGGTCCCTGTTTTGGGAAACTACCATATAAGCCCAACAAATAATATATCCTATAAACCCCTATATACTCCCTATTGCTTCCATGTTCTTTTGCATCCCCTATATGAGCCATAGTCTAAACTCCTCGTATCCCGCTTAATAACTACTACAGTAGTCCCACACATAATCCGCTATATAACCCCCTTTAACGAGTTTAGACTACAACTCATATAACCCCAATATACCGAGTGTCTGGGCATCCTTGAAACACTCTGCTTTACACGGCATTCCAGCCAAGCCTCCACGTAGATCTCTAGCATATGGGTAGTTGCCCAAGTTATGGGCCCTTTTTGATTCTGGGTTCTATTATGGCACCTCCCTTTCGGAGGTACCAAAATGGGACCCCTAATTGCGGGAACTACCCAGATATTTTTAATGATTATAGTCCCCCTTAAGTAGATAGAATATGGCTTTGGGTATATTATAATTAGATCCCCATATGCCCCATATTCTATCTACTTAAGGGGGACTATACACAGGGCAACATAATTAAACCCTTTCAGAAGCACCGCACAACCAAGACCAGGCACGCAATGCTTGCAGCCATGTTTTCAATGCGAGGGACAGCGACGATGAGCGGATTGGGGTGCTGTCGCCAGAGTCACTCGTCTGTCACTTTGAGCCAAACTTGTCGCGACAAGACAGGTCCAACTGTTCCGCAGGAACCTTGTGCCCCTAAACCCTGAACCCTAAACCCTGAACCCTAAACCCTAATGAATCCTAGGCTATGGCTTGGTGATTTCCGTGCACAGGGGACCCCACTATAGACCCCTAGGGTTATCTTCTTGGGGTATCATATTGGGGCAATGGAAAAGAAAATGGAAACTACTATAGTAATTTGGGGTTATATTGGCGTAGTGGAAAAGAAAATGGAAACTACTATTTGGGTAGGGTTAATAAATACCAGAATCCACTTTTTTAGGCACTCCCACATATGACCTAACACGGCCTTGGCCGTCATACCTGCAAGCGCCTGCACTGCCGGCATTGTTTTTTTTTAGGGTTTAAGGTTAACGTTTTTAGGGTTTAGGGTTTAGTGTTTAAAGTTTTGACACTACCCTACAAGGATTCACCAAACACTGGAGCACTTTCTTTACAAATATGCCCACGCTGAACACTAAAGTCTACAAACAGTTCACTCCCCCCCAAACTAATACGGAAACAAATAAAACTCCTTTGACAGGGGCTGGGTATCTTTATGGGGCCTTTGATGGTCTGCATTTTGGTTTTCAGGAGGGTACCTATAACGAGCTGTTTGGAACCCTTTGGAAAAGGAACCCGCGTCTAGCAATCGCAGAAAGCCATGGCTTCATCCAAAAAAAGCCAGATAAGCAGGATCTTAGGTTATAGGGTTTTAGGGTTTTAGGGGTTTAGGGGCTTAGGGTTTTAGGGGTTTAGGGTTTTAGGATTTTTGTTTTTGCAACGCCTCGGAGTTTAGGGTTTAGGGAACCCTAAACCCTGTGGCGTAACTAGCGGCTGATACCGATTGATAAAGACCCCCCAAAATGGACATGCAGGTGATTAATAACCCCTTTCCTGAGAAGAGCCTTAATATTCGGATCCCAATTATAATCCCCATTAAGGGAAAGGGGTTTACATATTAGTCAGGGGTCTTCATGACCACCATTTCTGGGAAACTCCCAAATTATTGGAAAGTCCCGGGCCCGGAATTCATGAAAGTGCTCCCTTGCCCTTAAGGGATGAGGGGTTTAGGGTTGGGAGGTGTAGAGTTTAGGGGTTTAGGGGTTTAAGGTTAGGGTTCCGGGGTATAGGATTCAGAGACACAAGAACGGAGGATTGCCGGATTGCCCGCTACCCCTCTAAACCAGAAGCCCTCACTGTCAAACGAGGTGCGAGCCTACTATTGATACCAAATATCCTGTGCCGAAAAGCCTGCATGACCTTTTAGATTTAGGGTTTAGGGTTTCGGGTCATACCATACTTCCCGAGGTATACGTCAGGTGGAACCCACCCATCCTGTAATGGTTGTATAAGGGATCATGGCGATTATCTTAGAGTCCTCTTATATTCCTATTATACCACTGGCTGCACTTGGTTATGGCCAAATAACCGCTAAATAATAGGGGTACTTCCTTTCCTCATGCTCAGCTTGAAAAAGGGGATCCTAAAACAAACAAAGGGGAAAACGGCTACTACTGTGTACTTAGAGTAGCCATTGAAAGCATAGCGTCTTGCAGAATGCAGGATGTGTAGACTTCTGTTCCAGCAAGTGCATATGACATGTGATTATGCAATTATGAAAGTTTGCCTGTAGTCGGAGGCCGAATGTAGTCTTATACAAACCTGTGGAGTTTTCCGACCTCTCAAAGGCAATCCCTCCCTAAACCCTAAACCCTAACCCCTAAACCGCAAAGGGTCGGCAGGGCGCAAGGAACCCCCCAAGTTGAGAGACCCCACGTCTATTCCCAAGTTCGGGACTTTCCCACCATGAACCCAAACTGAAAACCCTAAACCATCAATCCTAATCCCTAAATTTTGCACTCTAGGCCCTAAACCCTGAATCCTAAACCCTAAATCCTGCACCTCAAGACCTGAACCCTAAATGCTAAACCCCAAATCCTGCGCCGCAAGCCCTCAACCCGGAAAGAAGCCCTGCACCCCCAAATCCTGTCCTCGAAGCCCTAAACCCTGAAAGAAACACTACACCCTCCCAACCCTAAATCCTAAACCCTCAGCCCTAAGCCTACAACCCGAAAACCAAATTAGTAGTCTCCATGTTATTTCCCAGTATCCCTACATGACCCTATATTATACCTTAGGCTGGGCCCCCACCCACTAAAAGTGACCACAAGAGATAATGGAAAAAATCTTGTGGCCTCTATATAACCCTAGTTTACCACTATTAGTGGGTGGGGACCTAACCCAAATTATACCCCTAAACCTTAAACCTTAAACCCTAAAACCCTAAACCTTAAACCCTAAACCTTAAACCCTCAACCCTAAACCCCCCAAAACCCTCAACCCTACACCCCTC
>CAJNIZ010006836.1:45318-77761 GCA_905231905.1 Symbiodinium pilosum | reverse complement strand
ATTCCTTATAGAACCCCCAAGTAATCCGTACATATAACCCCTGCATAAGCCCCGTATAACCCTATCACAATATAGTAGTTTCCATTTTCTTTTCCATTATCCCAATATAGCCCCTACATAACCCCCTAATTATGGGAACCCTAGCCCCTAAACCCTAAAACCGAAATAATAGTTTCCATTTTATTTTCCATTTATCCCAATATGCGCCCCTACATACCCCCAAATTATGGGAACCCTAGCCCCTAAACCCTAAAACCCTAAATAATAGTTTCCATTTTATTTGCCATTATCCAAATACAGCCACATGAACCTGCAAGGATGAATCCACAGGTAGGGTTCAGGAGGCGCTACTGGGGTTTAGGGTTAAGGAGTTTAGGCTTCAGAGTTTAAGGTTCAGGGTTTTAGGGTTCAGGGTTTAAGGTTTAGGGTTTTAGGGTTTGGGTCTTGAGGGTTTAGGGTTTTAGGGTTAAGGGTTGACTGTATCAGCTCATCAGCGAGAGCTTTTGTGGTGTGGTCCGCTTCGGCGTGGATACCCACACGTAATGCAACATAATGGAATTGTTCCTTTTCCGGCCCCTTCAAGGCGGATTTCCAGGTAGTGTGCTGTCAATGGTTTGGTGAGGATCGAAGCTGGGGTCTGAGTTCATGGACTTTAGGTTTGAGGTGGAGGGGCCTGTTATGGCTTGAATATCATTGATCATTTCCCACCGCCGCTAGGACCTGTTGGCTGCTGGTAGGGAGGCTAATTGTGCATTTTCATAGATGTAGCTTTGAGAAGCAATCTGGGCCCAGTGTAATTGACTGATTTGGGGGAGTGGTGACTAGGACAAACCCTAAACCCTAAACTGCGTAGGGTTTAGGGTTTCGGGCTCACGGTTGCAGATGTCCATTGGTTGAATTGCCACGCTTGGCCGTATGGTGAGAAACTGCGCGCTGTACTCTCACCGTGTTTGCGTCTAGGGCTCGGCCTCCACACCACCAAAAGCTCCTGCCCTTAATAACCCCCTACCCCCTGATGAGAGAGGTAGGGGGGTGTAATTGATTTGGGGGAGGGGATTACGAAGTGTAGATGCAGTAGCCCTAAACCCTAAACCCTAAGTAGTAGTTTCCACTTTGTGCTCCATTTCGCTAATTCACCAGATGAGGTCCTGCGGCTTGGATGCCGTCCCCGCACCCGCCTCTCTGAGAGTGGGCGTCATGTGTACTTCGTGATGATCACCGCCGAGTAAGACAGCGTCATGATGTGTTCAGTTTACCTATCGAGTATCATGAGGGCTTAGGGTTTAGGTTTTAGGGGTGCAGGATTTAGGGTTTCAGGTCTAGGATGGTCTAGGGATGCGAGCTACGGTCAGTATGCGAGAAGGGAAAAGAAAATGCAAAACGGATAGTCAAATGAAGCAAGCGTGGAAACTGAACTGGCGACTGGGATTTCAGGTAATTAATTATGTAGGGCGGCGGTCTTTTTAAATGTATGAGCGATTGTCAATATTGGGGTCACCAAGGGACCATCTAGGGTTTAAAGCTGAGGGTTTAAGGGTTGGAGCTTAGGGTTATGAGCTGCTATCAATATATTAGGTTAGCCAAGAGACCGTACATTACATACCATCATCAGGGGATATGTAGGGATAATGAGAGTTTTTGTAATCCAGGGATGATTAGAGATGTGAGGAATTTTTCGTGGAACCCCAAACCCCCAAATTTAGGACGCCATAATTGTCATGTGATAGTTGCAGGGTCCTAGTCCTGAATACCAAAACCCTCTCATTAGTTGAGGGGTTGGCTCATAAGAGACTCAATTCGGGTTTGTTGCTTTAGACAGAAAGCCATACAAGACCTCAGCTTGATTGAAGAAGCGATAAGCCCTTGTGTGCACTGCCCAACAGAAAGTTGCTCCTCCGTTGACGCAAGGTGCACAACCCCCTAAACTCTAAACCCAAGATCCTCAACCCAAAACCCTAAACCCAAAACCCTAAACCCAAGATCCTGAACCAAAAACCCTAAACCTTACACCCCAAACCCTCAACCGCTTCCTCCAAGGCGGGCCAAAACCGTGAACCAACTCTGTGCCGCAGGGCATTTTTATGCATGTAGCCCATGGACACATTTTGCCACAAAAAAACAAATTGGGCTATCCCCTGTGGTTTCCCTTTTCTTTTCCCATTACCCTTATATACCCTAATATGTACCCTAATATACTATAGTGCTTTCCATTGTATTTTCCACTAACCCTATATAACATTTCAGCCCCCGACTTTATCCATGAGTATCAAGACTCAAGAGAGCTCAACCAACTCGCGCTGACCATGGTACAGCACAGGACGTCCTGCAGTACAGGCCCCCCCCTCTTCACAGACGCAAAGGACCCCACTATTTTCAGAAGCTATTATAGCTTGTTTGCACACATTCCGAATGAAGCATGAAGCATCGCCGAAGCCATGGAGACCTGGATGTGCGAGCCTCTCCACGTGATCCATGAGCGAATCTCGGCCAGCATGTGTCCCTGAACACCAAAGCCTTGACTCTAAACCCTAAACCTAAACTCTAAACCCTAAACACTAGCACTACCTGCCTGGTCAGAAGATGCCTAGCGCACTAAACGTTTTTTTTTGGGGGGGTGTTCCTTATCACAATGTAGGAGACAACCTCAACAAGGAAGGACAGAGCCTAAACTGGACGTAACAAAGCGGCCTATATGTAGTATCTGTTGATACGTATGGTTCTGGCTAAAATAGACGCCAGCATGCTGTTTGTAGTTATTCAGTCCCTACCGTCTGCAGCTGCACTATGCTAACGCTCTTTCATACACGCTTTTGAACTATGTCAAGCTGCACCATGCATGCAAACCTGAAACCCACCATCATGTGCATCATGTGCGACTCTTACTCTAGGCAGGGAAAACCCGAGCTGTAACTTTAGGTAAGGAAAAATCGAGTTGTAATCAGGTTATACCTTATAGATTCCTATATAATCCTGATTCCCATGCCATTTTCAGTTGTCTTATTCGTTTGGATCACCACTAGACCACTATGACCCCTAAACCAAAGCCCCTATACCTTGAACCTCAAACCTTATTGAGGGTTTGCTGTAGTTTTCGGGTAAGCGACTATAGGGTTTACGGTTTAGGGGTTTAGGGTTTAGGGCCCTAAACCCTATAGCATACTGCCCGAAAAAGGAACTACATAGGAGCCCTCGGATAAAGGCTGGCCTAAACTTAAGCCCTAAACCCCAAATTCCTTACCTGAAACCTTGTAAAACAGTGTTGCTTTGGGCTGTTTTAAGGGTTTAGGGTTTAGGAGGTTTGGGGCCATTAGGTTACCTACTTTGAAAGTTCAGGTGGAACCTAAACGACCTAGCTCTTGCTTGACGTTTCTGCCTGATTCTTAGAGGCCGGCTCGAACCGTACGCTTCGCACGTCGATGCCTGGCCACACACTCAGTTCTTCCTCAGCTGGGGGCTTAGGATTTAGAGATTTAGTTGGATTTAGGGCTTAGGGCTCAGGATTCAGGGCTTTTAAACAGGGATTAGGGTTTTGGATTTAGAGCTTTAGGTCGATTCAGGGTGTAGGGCTCAGGATGCACGGCTTTAAAA
The DNA here is from genome assembly GCA_905231905.1 of Symbiodinium pilosum. Taxonomy (NCBI): domain Eukaryota; class Dinophyceae; order Suessiales; family Symbiodiniaceae; genus Symbiodinium; species Symbiodinium pilosum. Next base: position 74,173 of record CAJNIZ010006836.1, on the reverse strand, counting down.
TAGGGATTAGGGTTTAGGATCTAGGGGTTAGGGCTTAGGGCTTTGAACAGGGTTTGGGGTCTAGGATTTAGAGATTTAGGTCGATGGGTTTAGGGCTTATAATGGGGTTTAGGGTTTTGTAGGGTTTAGGGTTTAGGGTAGGATTTGTATGATAATAACTTGTGCTGTTGGTCATGAGGTTTGAGATTTAGGATTTCCTGAGGGCAGTTAGTAATACCTGGCCTATACCTGTGCCAGCACTTACAAGAGCCGTGTTTTAATTGGTGGTTATAAGAGATCCAGAATTTGCCTCGAATTGCGTACCTTACACAACTTGATGGTCTCCTTAGTTGGGTTTTGAAGTTGGTCACATACAGGGGTTGTTATTATGTTATATATACACATAATACATGGGTGGTTCCTTTTTGGATCCCTACTATAATACGGCACCTAGGATGTAGGGTACCCAAAAAGGGACCACATTTTTGACAACCACCCATATGTATGTATATATGTATTTGGGTCGAATTTGGTTTTTCATAGGGCAGAGAGACCACCAACCCCATCCACTCCTTGACATGGAGCAGACTACCGCGACAAGCAACCATAGTCTATAGTGTATAGGTGCTTCAAACTGATCCATGTGAGCTACAGTCTAAACCTTAAAAACGGGTTATATAGGGGAATATAAAGGGGAGAATTATGGAGGTCATTCAGGGGAATACTAAGAATTTAGAGCATACCCCATAGTAGTTTCCATTTTCTTTTGCATTGTCACTATAGCCCATGTGAGGAGGCGATCTGGGTTGGTGCAGTTTCAGGATAGCCGGAGTCTTGCTTGAGTGGGAGTTCATTGCAACCAGTCAGATAAGCATGTGAGCCATAGTCTAACCTCCTGAAAGGGGGTTATATAGGGGATTATATGGGGGACTACTGGAGTTTAGACAAGGGCTCATGTGCTTCTTAGGTTTCAGGACTGCTTCCAGGGACCTGAAGAGGAACTTAGTGATCAACAAACAACCAACGACAACCTGCCCCGGCCCGCGGGGTGCTGGTACATTTTGCAGGCACAGACTTTCGGACCATGCATGTCTTAGAGGCTAGGATCCAGGGTTCAGGGAAATATTGAACGGCAACTGAGCTTGAAGCTAACCCAGAAGCAGGCACTGTCAGCATACTCCTAGGATCTCAGAGACAGGACACTGGGGACCCTGTAACGGGAAATGCATGGGAGTTTCCAAAAACAGGGGGGCCCAAGCTACACTCCCAGGAAGGTGCCCCAAATTTTTTCAAAAGCACCACATTACAACAGTCTGCAAGCCCTGCACAAGGAGCGTCCTTGGAGAGCCTACATTTTTGACTCTGCAACGCCAGGGCCCTGGCCTAACACTGCAAGCCCTTTCGGTCAGCACGATTAAGGGTTTGTCTTGCAGGCTCTTCAGCTCTGCATATTTAGGGCTTAGGATTTAGGGGTTAGGGGTTGAAGATATAGGTCCTAGATCCTAGAAAGCAAAGGTGGAAAGCTGCGCAGCGATCCGCCTAGGAAAGCCTTTCAGAATGAGAGCCCAGCAGTAGTTCAAGCCAAATGCCACCCCTTGTGCAAGGAGGCCCGAGGCCCTTAAGCACCAAATGCTTGAGTTCCATACAGGACACCTGACAATCATGTTGGGCCCCAAACCTTTTTGACTCCGAAAACGCTACCTTCAACCCCTGCACCTACACCGAAAACATCCTGAATCCGTAGGCCTACTGTAGACGCCTGACTGTTCGGAGACATTATCCTTTTATAGCACCGATATAACTCTGGTGGAATGTACCTCCAATCTCTGTCCCTTTTGTTGCTAAGCTCCTACAGCAACACCTCCAACAAAAAAGGTAAATCATCAGTCTTCCGTAGAAACCTGAACCTTATGCCTTATGTAACCACCCTAGACCCTAGGGGTGCTAGACCCTAACACGGTTTAGGGTTTAGGGTTTAGGGTTTAGGGAATCCTTAATCCCACAACAGAATAGGCCGATTCTAAATCCTGTGGCCAGAGACATGCAAGAACTGGGTGCATTTGCCAAAAGTTCAGAAGGGATCAACGAAACCTCCGTCATGACCCAAAAGGCAATCCTAAACCCTAAGCCCAAAACCCTTGACCCAAAAAGCCATCCTCAACCCTAAGCCCTGGACCCTTAAGACAACAGGCCATCTTAAACCTAAACCCTCCAATGTAGTACCTTTTTGGTAGTTCTCATAAGAATCCTAACCCAAAAAACCATACCAAACCCAAAAAGGAACTACATTGGAGGGTCTAGGTAAACCCTGAAACCCTAAACCCCTAAACCGTAAACCCCTAAATCCCTAAACCCCTAAATCCTTAAACCCTAAGCCCCTAAACCCTAAACCCCTAAACCCTAAACCCTTTGGATGGCTTCAAGGCATTGGCCATGCCCCTCGGCCTCCGGGCCTCCGGAATCCCGCGGAGGAGTTGCAAAGACACCCGGACTTTGCTTGGGATCCTCCGCGGGGTGGGTTAAGGGTTTGGGTTTGGGGCTTAGGGGTTCAGGGTTTAGGGCTTAGGGGTTCAGGGTTAGGGCTTAGGGGTTCCGGGTTAGGGATTAGGGGTTCAGGGTTTTCTAAAGGATTCGCGGGCTTTTGGGGTGTAGGGCAAGGCTTGGGAGTTTGCGAGGTTTGGGGCTTGGGGTTAAGGGAGGGTGTGGGGTTTAGGGCTTGCTTCGGGGATTCCAGCTTTTAGGGTTGAGGGTCCTAGAATTATCGGATTTGACTTTACCTCCCTAAGCCCTGAAGTCTGAAATCGTTCTTTTGTCCTTCATGTGCACTTGTCATGTAGGCCCGAGCCCAAGCTTCGAGAAAGGGTTGAGGGTTTGAGGTTTACTGTACACCTTAAACCCTAAGCCCTAAACCCTAAACCCCAAAAAGAAACTTAGCCCTCCAGATGAGGGTTCAGCGCTTGTAAGGATCCTAAGAGAGAGAATAGATGAGGCAGGTGTCTTTTTCTGTTTAGGGTTTTTGGGGTTTAAGGTTTTGGTGAACGTAGGAGAGACAGAAGATTTTGGTGAACGCAGTTATTTCTTCAGGCAGGTCTTTTGTTGTTACGGGTTTCAGGTTTGGTGTCGGTGCTTTGTCAAGTTCAAGATCTCGGGTCTCGGGGTTCAAGGCTTCGAGCTTGGGGTGTGTCTGCCCTCATCTTATAACAGTCACATAAGATGACCCTTCCAAAGGATATGTGATTATAGCCACTCACATATTTGCGGACTGGTAAAGATTAAGGCCACTATCCAGGCCTATAGGGTTGGTTGATATTTAAGTTTTAAGTCAGGCATGTATTCGGCGTCGGTTCCCTAAACCCATGTAAGTATCGGGTGCTCGGGAAAGCCTGAAGCTTAGCACTTAGGGTTTAGGGTTGAGACTATGGCGCTCCCCACCTGGACCCAGTAAACAAACATAATCCTGATGAAAGGTTTGCGGGCACTGTCCAGCATATTCATTTGCAGCATCGGCTGCAATGTGTGCATGACTTTGGCAGTGGCAAGAGAAAGAAAATTCGACATGGACGTGCCAGGCATTCTGCTGAAAAGCTGGCAAATAATTGTTCCGAAGCTACACTTACCGCCCTTAAGCCCAGCTCAACCCTACAAACTCTAAACCCTACTCTTAATCGTATTAGTACTCGTACCCGTAGTATACTACCTTTATTTCTCCTCTTACTCTCATCCCCAAGCGATGCTTAGGGTTCACAGTCCCCCTTAAGTAGATAGAATATGGCTTTGGCGCATATCATAAAAAGATCCCCATATACCCCATTTTCTATCTACCCTAGACCCTAAACCCTAAACCCTAAACCTACTACAGCAAGGGCTTGAGAAGCTGGATGCTTCCGCGCTGCGGCGAGCCTTCGACTGGGCCCGGCGGGCGAAGCCGGAACAACGCTTCAGCCGCATCTTGCCAAGTCATGGGAATTTGATTTAGGGTTTACAGGGCTTAGGGTTTAGGGTCGAGTCATGGGAACTTGATATAGAGAGCCTTGAAAAAGTTAGAGGTACCTTTTTGGAAAGACCCCATAATAAGGATCAAGTCATGGGAACTTGATATGGAGAGTTTTCTTCTCAAAATTAGGGGTGCCTTGTTGGGGGGGGGGATCCTCAACAAAAAGGGGTTTTCGCATATTGAGGTTAATATTAGGGTTCCCCCTACTCATGGAAACTATCCTATAGAGAGATTTTTTGAAGAAGGGGAGGGGCCCCTAAAGTCCCTGAAGTGGGGGCAATTTCTTTTGGCTGACGGGTTGACAGGGAGCCCGGAAAGGCGCTGTTGAAAGACTACGCGGTTTAGGGTTTAGGGTTTAGGGTTTAGGTGTAGACCCCTGATTAATAAACCCCCTCCCCTTTATAGGGATTATAGTAGGGATCCTAACATTAAGACCCTTACAAGAAGGAAGCTTATTAATAAGGGGTCTACATTACTCTTGTTTTCTCAGTGGGTTTCAGGGGTTTCCATGAGTTAGCTCTCGAAAAGCTAAGTCCTTTGCAGGATCCAGTTTGCAGAGCTTCTTTGCTAGATGGCTATGATTTGACAGTGGGACTTGGTGGGAGAATAGGAATGTGGGGTCAAGAGTTTAGGGTTTAGGTTTGGGTTCGGGGACTGCGCTAGGTGCTTTAGAACTCAGGGGTTTCCTGTCTTCTGAGTGGTCTGCTCGCGGCCTGAATGGAACTTGTAGGAAGATGTTACAGAGGGACACATGAGTAGAGCTTTCCACTATAGGGCAAGCCCCCTTTCGTATGCGGCATTTAGAAGAATTAATAGAAAAACATTGCTCACCTAGTGACATCCGGCTTGCAAGCAAAGACTATGTGGCAGTGATATGAAGTCATAAGCTGGCCGCCTTTTACACTGTGCCCCAGTTAGACCCTAAGAGTTTTATGCATTAATGAGCAACCCTAACCCCTAAACGTTAGACCTTAATCCAAATTAGGCCTATCCATGGATGAGCTGGCTGCTATTCGGCTCTGCTTAGAGGCATCTCATGCGGGCCACGCAGCGGCAACTACTCGTCCCCAGACAGTAAGGGGGTTGTACGGATTAGGGCTTAGGGTTTAGGGTCTAGGGCTTAGGGTTTAGGGTTTAGGGCAGGGAGGACCTAGAAACAGGATAGCCATACTGGGCTGCTGTTATGCAAAATTGAGAATCACATGGACAAGCCAATGGACACATGAAATGGCAAGTGAGGTTATCTCATGTAGGGGGCTATATAGCGTTTGAAGGAGCTTAAATTCAGCTGCCAGAATATAGATACATTGCAACTGGTTTCCTCGTGACGGTAGTAGTATGCAGTATCTATGTACCAGCAACCTAGCCTAGACACCCTCGGGATGTTCACATTACAATGGGCCTCTTTTCCACGCTGTTTAGGGCTTTAAGGATCAGGTTTTAGGGGGTTCAGGGTTTAGGGGACCATTGCAAGGCTATTCATTGCCTCGAGGTGAGCTTGCTCGACGTCACCCTTCAAATAAGCACATGCGTGGTTCCCAAAATTAGGGTCCCGATTGGGTTCCCCCAAATATTAGTTGTTGTCATGTAATCTATAACCAGAAGGGGCCCATAATTTGGGGAGCAGGTTTCAGGCGATAGCGAGATTACATGTTGGTCTAGTCCGGGGCGCAGGAAGGGGAGGTTCCTGGCAACAAGCCCTTAACCCAATACCCAGGGTTTGGGGAATCCTGAAGGATCAAGCAGAAACCCAAAGTCCTACGCGAAGATTTTCAGCTGCAGGATCATGGTGTTTACATTTTTTGGTTTGTACAGGCTTAGGGTTTAGCATTGACATAGTGTTTAGGGCTTACGGTTTGTATAGGTTTGGGTTTGGGCTTTAGACTTCTCTGAAAGGTCCCCACTTTCAAGACTTACCTGAAACGATGGCGAAGAGGGAGATGGGAGTTTCTCGAAGTATCTCCGATGCAACCTGTACTGAGGACCATAATTCCGGTCTACTCCCTGTGTATGGTAGTTTCCCAAAAAGGGGACCCCCAAATTAAACCCCAAAGTATTATGGCCCTTTCAGCAAGACCCCCTAGCTGGTACCCCTAATTTAGGAAAAGCCCAAATGTCCCTAAACCCTAAACCCTACATGCTAAGAAACTGCGAGCCCTTCAGTCCCTTACCCCTGAGAATTCTGGAGAGCGGAATGTAGCACGTCGCATGTCCAGTCAGAATTCATGAGCGCGTCTCAAAAGTTTGAGCAACCACGGGAAAACCCTGAAACCATAGTCCCTATATACACCCCTAAACCTAAGCCCCATATAAGGGGTGGGAACCTCCAGAATGCTCCCTTAAGCCCCTGAACCGCTTGGGGTTTCCGGCTTGGGGTTAAGGGTTCAGGGTTAAGGGTTGGATTAGGCTTTAGTGTTCACGGAGTATAGGGTTTAGGGTTAACGGGTTAGCGTTGAGGGTTCAGGGCTCCTGGGGGGTTATCCCCATATCCTTTTGAAACACTTTCCAGGGGTGCTCCGCCCTATGCATCTTAGGCGAGACTCCGCCAGCTGCGCTTCTTGCGCATCTCCAGGAGATCAGGGGAGCAGTTGCTGACCCAAAGGATCCATGTAGGAATATGGTGCAGGGTTCAGAATTTACGGTTCAGGGTTTAGGGTAAGGATAGAGTATATACCTGGGGCCCAAAGGGTTTCCCATGTACCTATGTTGGGGCCCAATTATATGCTACGTAGCTACATGGACCCTTTGGGTAAGAGGTCCAGAGGGCTTAGGGATGTAGGGTGAAGTTCTAGGCTCAGGGGCGCGGGGTACAGCCTGAGGTTTTGGTGTTTCTGCTTAAAGGGACGGTTTAGGAAAGGGTTTGAGAACAAAACGGTGGGGCTATACGGAGGTAGGCAGGGTCCGGGATAGTAGACCCTAGGGCTCCCAGTTACCTAAATAGTAGGCTGCTGGGCTAAGTAACTATAGGGCATGTAGAACCCAGAGCCCATTATTTAGGTAACCGGAGCCCTAGCCAAAGGCATTTCTTTGCAGCGGGAAGATTTTCGAGTTCCGGGTTAGCTTACAAATGCTTGTGCAATCATGAGTGTGGGCTTTGGGGATGGGTGTTGCGGATGTCGAGGGATTTAGGGTCTAGGGTCGAGGGGTTGGGTCGCAGCCGTTGTTAGGGGGCCTTATTCTATTCTGTCTCTGTTGCTTCTGTGACGGGTTCCCCTAACATCCCCCCGTACTACCCCCTAAATACCCCCTTGAATGGCCTTAATTCGGCCTGACTCATTACTCCCCCTAAACAACTTAAATTCAGTGGAACCTAAGAGGGTAGTACAGAGGGGGGCTAGCGGGGGTACCCATCATGATTCTGCCGGTCGTTAATGGCCAGCTCGAGAGAGATGCTAAACCCTTAAACCCTAAACCCCTAAACTCTAAACCCCTAAACCCTAAACCCTTAACCCTAAACCCTAAACCGCCTCCACAAACCCCCAGCACCTTGAGCCAAGAACCCTGAACTCTCTGGTGAACCAAGGGGTTTTATGGGGGTTGTCAATGGGGATAATGGAAGATAAATGGAAATTGCTATAATGGGGTTATGCAGGGTTCAGCGTTTAAGGCGCTAACACCCTTAAACCCAAACGTGGAAGCCTCAAAAGTCACCAGCTTTGAGCCCTCATAGTCCTTACACAATTCTGGAATACTTTGTCGATATACCCAAAACCTTTTCCAATCAGATCAGCCCAGAAATAAACCCACAAACCCTGAAGCTTCAACTCTAAGAAGGCCCGAAATGGTAGTTTCCCAAAATAAGGGGGCCCCAATATGGACCCCACAACACTCTAATCCTCATGATTTGACCCGCAAAAAAAGGGCACCCCTCATTTTGAGAAACCCCTGAAATCCTGCACAGCAGGATGAGACGTGGTTCTCCGCCATGAATCGCTTTCTCGCCTCGAGGTCTTTGGAGTTGGTTCAGGATGCAAGGCTTCCCTTAAAATGGGGTTCCCAAAAATTAGGAGTACTTTTTTGGGGGTCCCCATATATAGTAGTTTGGGGTCGGTATTGGGGTCCGCCCTATTTGGGGAAAGTACCAAATATCTAACTAGACCCTCGATCTGCCGCCTATATACCCCAAATATCCACCATTAGGGACTATATACCCCGATTGAATGGTCCAAGGAGGTCCTTGGTAGGGTTGAGTTTTAGGTCTTAGGGTTGGGGTTTGGGGTTTACGCGTGTTTCACTGAAAGTTTCCTTTAATTGCCTCCCATAGAATCCTCAACAAGGACCCTCTCTTCCTGTTTTGAGAAGTGCTGACTAAGTACATTAGAGAGTACCCTAAACCCTAAACCCTACACTGTAACCTCTGCCGGCTGGGATCCGTGGAGGGCGCTGGGGGCTCTTCATGCTTCTCGGGTGGGTGATGCTATGGGTCTTGTACTTGCAAGTACTCATGATTTGTTTCGTGCTATGGTTCTGAGATGGCCTATCTGCAAACACGTACTCCATGCAGAGTTTGGGTTTGAATATGCCCTTGGAGATTCAAACAGTTTGCCCGGCTTGAAATTCTGAACCTTACTGGTCTCATGGGGCGCCGCGGAACTGGTAATTACCCTCAAAACCTTAAACCCCTAAACAGCAAACCCCTAAATCCTCAACGCCTAAACCCCCAGCCCCCCAAACCGTACACCCCCAAACCCTAAACACCTCCAACCCTAAATCCCCAAACCATAAATCCTCAACCGAAGTGCTGTCATTGTGGCTCCAGGCTCAAATTGGTGGTTGTCAAAACCATGATCTTTTTTGGGGGTATCCTCAATATTAGGTGCCGTATTATAATAGGGATCCAAAAAGGGACCATAATTTTGACAACCACCCAAACGATTTTGCTTATATGGTTTACGTAGGGTTGATGCCAAAAGTCCCACTTGACCCTTGGTACCTTATACGATGAGAAATACGGTAGTGTGGTATACGATGTTGGCATAGTCGTCATCAGTAGCCAAGGCTGAGGGTAGCTCAATATTTGGAATTTTCGGATATACTATGTGGGAGTTTGTCTACATAGGCGACCCAAATACAAGCCCCACGATATGATTACCCTTATTGTGGCGGCCTCGGACAGGGAGCGCTGTTGTCGGACACCCAAATATGCGACCTCGCATTGCGTAGCATTTCTACGCGCTGTCAGGCATCCGGCTAATACCGAAAGCATGTCTGCGGCGATCAAAGGCGGGTTGGGGTAAGAGGAACACATACTTCCCGAAGGGTCCAAGGACCCAAATAATAGGGTTTTAGGGCCAAAATACTATATTATTAATGGTATTTGGGCCCTAGAACCCTATTATTTGAGTCCTTGGACCCTTAGGGCTTGGGTTCAATGGGTATTACATAGTCTTCAGGCTTGATGTTACCGGGCTGAAGGATGAGTTGCCCTAATCTTCCCATCCAGTACCGACTCATTGAGCTATTGACCGTAAACCCTGAACCCAAGACCCTAAACAGTGTTTCCATTTTTCTTTTCCGTTAACCCGTATATAGGGCTCATATAGGGATTCTATAGGGATTATAATAGGGGTTAACTTAACCCTATTATAATCCCTACTCAATCCCTATATGAGCCCTATATAAACTCTATATACTTTCAACATCTTTCAACACAGGATGGCAATCAAGTATGGGATGTTTAGGTAAGGTTCTACGCCTTCAAAGTCTTACAGTTTATCTCTGTGTGAGATTGATATACGAGTTTCCACAGATGAGGATGTGGCCCAATCCAGGGTGTCCCTGATAAACCCAAGTTATCAGTGGGTAAACTTCTATGATTAGGAAGAATGTCCCCGCTTCATTCTTTCAAGTACGGTCCAGCTTCGACGCACACCGGGTGCGAATCATGTAGGCTAATGTAGACCTCTCCCTAAACCCTAAACTCTTAATCCCCAAACCCTAAACCCTTAATCCCTAAGCTTTCTATGTTAGCCGGTGAGCTTTGGTTATTTCGAGTTTTCGGCAGGATGTTGTCTTGTCATCCCTTTGTTGCGAGTTTACAAAGGTGATTCAAGGGGCGGTGGTGAACGGGGGCTAACAATCCAACACTGCCGGCTCCTCTCTAGAAGTTCTTAAGGTACCCTTAGGCACCTACCCTGGAGCCACCCTTTTTCAACCTTGCAATTTGGGACTTGTGCCTATAAGCTGTACCTGAGTCGTGCCCTGTGCCTTTTGTGAGGCTTGCCTAAAGTTCCCTATGGGCATACTATGGGCACCTAGCCCTTGAACCACCCTCTTTACAACCTTGAGTTTTCAATTGTGGTAAGATTGTCACCTTTCCAGGATCTTGGAACTGCTTCACCTCTACAAGCTCGTCTTGCTGGTTATGAAATACTGCGAAAACATACCTGTATAATCCCTATACAACATATTTCCCATATTCCCTACTCAGAACCAATAAGTTTTCTGCCCTATAATCCGTACCGAAGCCTCGTACCCTGTTGAGGGATGCCCTCTTCAGGTCAAGAGAGCTGCAAACAGCCGTTACCCCTCCTGCGTATTTTCTCTCACAAGTAAACGATACCTTTATAAACTTACAGGTCGTAGGTGCACCCAGCGCTGCAGACAAAACCTGATGTAGCATACGTCGCATAGCGACCCCGTGCAATGACATTGGAGTTTCCGCACCTATTTGGGGCCATTATTCATTATTGTACATATTTTGAGGTTTTCTGAGTACTTATACCTTGAATCTCAATCCCTCGACCTGGAAATTTCATGATAGCAGTTACCGCTCACGTCAGGCACCGCCGCTGCTTGGGAGGCTCTGATTTTGCACAATAGTAGGGTTGTACGTTTAAGATTTAGCGATTAAGATCTGGGGGTTTACGACTTAGATGTCAAGACCCAAGGCTCAGAAGAGCCTGAGTTTGTGGTGTGCTCCCTTCTTTTTTTAGGGGGAGGGGGAGGCACTCGCATTGCCCGCATGGGAAGGTGCGAGGGGATCCCTTTTTACCCCTATTTCTCCATGTAGGCGTTCCTCAAAACGATAGTCTCTTTTCGGTGTAGGATTTAAGACAGAATTTTCAGAGATGGGAATGGGTCTCGAGCTTAATGTCCGCTAGTCCCTAGAGTCTAAAGTGAAGGTAGAGCTTCGGCCATCTTTCATGTCCTTCCATGTGGAGCGCTGTAGTTGCGCAGCAGTATGCTGCCGCGATTTGCAGGCAGATCGCGCAAAGCCCAAATGCAAAAGCAGGTATGCGAGGACCCTTTGGCGGGGCTGTTGTGCGGGGCATCTATGGGCTGTTGTGCCCAGCTAGATGGATGGCCTTCGGCTTGCAGTACCTTTCGGGAGCTCCGCGCAGAATGATGTCATGACTTGCGGCATTCGGAGGGGAGTTATCAATGACCAAGCCACGCCATGGGGCGAAGCATTAAGGACCACTAAAGGGTATACAGGGGCTGTATAGGGCTTCGGGCTTAGGAGTGCAGCGTCAAATGGACGAACATGGACAATGAAGTGGACACTGGGCTTATAGGGGTGCCTTTTAGGGATTATGGACTGCTGTAGGTGCCTACATAAATTCAACATCGTGAGGTACCCTAGGATCACAACATGGGCAATTCCATTCTTCAGGCTTGTACGTTACATTTGTTTTTGCTGACTAGTGACTAGTGACTAGTGGTTGTTCTTCTCTTAGATATCTCAAGGGTCCCTAGAGCTTCCCACCGAAGGCATATGCCAGCAATTGAGCGTTTTTTGTGCAGAGAAGCAGTTTTCACCTGTTAGAAGGGCCCAGCACGCCAAATCCCACACCCGCGAAGTTTGCAATCGAACTTGAACCTCCGACCCTGCCTGCCTGCAGAATTTGTTCGGGGATTTCGTGTAACATGATCCAAGCATTTGGAGTGGCCGGTAGGGCATAATTTCAATTTCGGACGTTCTTAAACGATTTCGTGGCGCTTAGTAAGGAATAGGGGGGGAAAGTTGCAAAGACCATCCCTAAACACTAAACCCTGATATGGATGTTTGGACTGCTCGGGGGATCTCTACCCTCTTTCCCTGATAAGCAGCCAGGACCATAAGAGCCTAAATAATGACCAACTTTGCACCAATCCTGGAGAATCACATGGAAAAGAACATTGGAATAACATGGAAACTGGGCTGACGCAGGGGATTAGATCAAGGAATGCAGGGGCCCAACAAAATGCCAATACCATGTTGAGATCTGTTTCAAGTACCCTATACCTATACATGTACATATATATATATACATATATACATATTCACGTACACATATATTTATGCATATGCTACACACACATGAAAATCTAGGGCCACAATATTGGTAATTATTTAAATTTCGGCGGTCCTGGAGAAGCCCTAAACCGTAAATCCCAAACAAGAGGTAGGTTTTAGGCGGTCCCGTGATAGTGGCAAAATAGAAATATAAGCGGACCCCAATATAATTACCGTTATGCCTTATAGTCTCTATTAATGGGTGGGGAGTCCACCCAACCTTAAACCCTACAGCTTAAAGCCCATCAACCTTAAACCCTAAACCCAAGGTAGTTTCATGCCTTTGACAGGTTGTTGTCGCCGATGTGGTGTCTGGCCTCACGGCGCTGCGCTTGCGAGATCAGCGTGAGGCCGCCCCAGGTTTTGCTTTTGGGGTGTATGGGGTTTAGGGTGTATGGTTTAGAGGTTGTTTCTTCCGGGTGTTTAAGGTTGAAGGTTCTTAGGGTTGGAGATTAGAACAGAAAGGTGTATGCATGGGGGCTTAGTGGGTTTCAAAGCACATTAGTTTCAAGCTTGAAGCTTGGGGGTTCAGGCTCGGAGCTTCTTCCTGGCATGTTTTGTCATGGTTGAGGCACCTTCGTGCCTCTGAACACCTTCAGAGCTAAAGATGATCTTGCAATCCTGCACGGATGACTTGGGGGTTTCCCAAAATTAGGGGTACCCTTTCTAAGGGTCCCTATCATAAGAATTCTTTTTAGTTTGGGGTCTATATTGGGGTCCCCTTATTTTGGGAAACTACCACTTGTACTGAGAAGCAGGAAGTGCTTGCTTGTTTGAATGTTACAATTTGGGCTGAGCCGTCGCCAAGCAATGCTAGTAACACACGAATTTTCAAGACCTTCGTGTGATGAACATTATCCCTTGCACGGACGCGCTTCCTGGGTAAGGGCCTAAGCCTGGTGCGAGGATATGCTGAGTCGGCCGAGGGTAAAACAGAGCAAAAGTGGGTCCCTGATCCCTATCTAATAGTCTCCTACACGCATACCGCACGTAAGGCTGATACTGATAATTCATTCCTCCAACTGCCCAACATCCTTCTGCTGCTCTCCTACAACCCTAAACCCTAAATAGTAGTTTCCATTTTCTTTTTCATTCTCACCATAGTAGAATATAGTATGGTATAGTACAATATCATCTAATATAGTATAATATGGTTAAAAAAACCCTAAATCCTAAACCCTGAGGCTGATGAAGACTGTCACTGCTACCGGATTGTTTGGATTCCGCAGCAAACCTTTGACGCTCTCTTCGGCGCACGGACTTCGAGGATTTAGGGTTTAGGGTTGCTCGTGGGGCGGGGCTTCTTGCTTCTCCCAACATTTTATATTTGTTGAAGGCTTGTATGTGGCTTTGGAATACTATTAGTAAGAATAGTAAACTAGTAGTAATGATCATATTACTGGCGGTACTAATAGTTTTAATTGTTGAAGGCTTGTGATTTGGCTTTGGAATACAGGTTTCTAATTTTGGGATGGCTGTTGTTTTGCAAATATCTCAGAACATGTGCATCGCCCCCCTCCTTGAAGGAGCGCGTGGCCTCAGTGATGCAAACCCGTGCTGCATACATCCGTGGGACTCAAAATCCTAATTCCCAGAAACTCTGAATAACGAGAGTTTTAGCACAAGTATTATCAGGCCCCCCTCCAGTATGCTATAGGCACGTTTCTAGAGATGTCAAAGTGAAATCGCTTGAAGATTGGTCTGTAGTCTTTTTCGTCGGTCATCTGTTTTGACATCCAGTAGCCAGGAAGCTTGTTCAGGACCTGAGTATAGTTTTGTTTCTCTCTCTCTCTCTGTATCTCTCTCTCTGTCGCGCTCTCTGTCACATGCATTCTGATACATTATTATTCACATTTGCATATTATGCGGTGGAGATGGCATGGAATGTGCATTTTTGTGTTCTGTGTGCTCATGCTAAAGAGAGCTGCTTGTGATGCATTCCGGCCTTTTCTTGCTGGAGAGAACAATGTAGAAGCCTGAGCAAATGAAAAGCCATCCCTTATATTACAACCCTCATGTACTGTACATACAGCAAAATGGTAGTTTCCCATAATAGGGGGACCCCAATATGGACCCTAATATACTATAATCCTTATTATGGGGACCCCCAAAAGGGTACCCCTAATTTTGGGAAACTCCCAAATGTATCCCAAACACGTAATGCACAAATGAGGGCTCCATGAGCTGGTGGCCTAAGGTGCCAATGCAGCTGCCGGCTATGAAGACGGTAGTCCCTTTTCTCAAGCAGGTACTACAGGCTTGCGGCTTGTATGGTAGGATGGTAACTGACAACCCCACTAAGCCCTGAACACTGAAACCCTATAAAGCCCCAAACCCTATAAAGCCCTAAACCCTATAAAGCCCTAAACCCTATAAAGCCCTAAACCCTATGAAGCCCTAAACCCTAAAGCCATAAGGTTTAGGGTTTAGCGTCTTCTTTGGAGTTGGGCTCAAATGCCACGGTGTCGCAAAAGGACTTACTGAATCCCCACCCTGGAGAGGTGGCCAGATACAGGGTTCAGGGCTTTGGGTTGGGGCATGGGAGTTCGCTAAACCCATCTAAACGCTGAAACCCTGAAAGTTTGAGCTTCTCGGACCAGGAAAATCTGAATGTCCCAAGTGTGAGTACGTGTTTGGTTCCAGTGTTCGTGACGTGCCCAAGGGGCAGAGGATCACCGAGCTCGAGTCTTGCATCATCCTCAACATTCAACATTGTCTTAAACCCTCCGTAAACCCTACCTTACGGCTCCTAGGGCTTTAATGGGCCCTAGCCTAAAGCCCTCCTTGAACCCTACCTTACGGCTCCTGGGGCTATAATGGGGCTCCCTCGCCTAAACCCTACCTTAAAGGCTCCTGGGGGCTAGAATGGGCTTTCTGAAGGAAGGTTTAGGCTTTGGCGCCAAGGTTTGGAATCCACTATGGAGCCTCAGAGTGAACCCTAACCCGGCCTAACTCCTTAAAGCCTAAACCCCAAACCCTAAGCCCCAACCCTTATAGTCCCCCTTAAGTAGATAGAATATGGCTTTAGGTATTTTATAGTAAGAACCCCATATATCCCATATTCTATCTACTTAAGGGGGACTATAAATCTAAGCTTGCGACCCTGGGCCCCTAGTATGGGCCCTTAATCCTGGGATCCAAATTGGGTGGTTGTCAAAATCATGGTCCCTTTTTGGGTACCCTAAATATTAGGTGCCGTATTATAATAGGGATCCAAAAAAGGGACCTTAATTTTGACAACCACCCAAATATAGCGTATATACCTACTATATACCCGACATGTATCCTTTGGGGTCCCTAGAATCCCCCTAAACGAATCAAGGGCCCATGTTTGGGGCCCATACTTCTAAACCTAAGCCCTAAACCCTAAACCCTAAACCCTAAGCCCTAAGCCCTAATCCCTGATATACCATATAACAACCTGCGTGTTTGGGGGAGCCTGGCGCAGCTCAACCTACCTGTTTTGGTGGGGTTCAGGTTTTACAGGGTTTAGGGTGTAGGTTTCAGGGTTCACGGTGTTTAGAATGTAGGGATCAGGGATCGGAGGTGATCCCCAGACCCCAAAACCGCGGGGTCAGGCTTTGGACTTGATAAGGGTTAGCGAGGTTTGGAGATAAAGCAGGGGCTAGAGTTGAGGGAGGATTGCTACACCTTGTGAACTCCCTATCTTGGGTATTGCCCTCACCCTGTAAACCCTAAACCCTAAACCCTGGGCTCATATTAAAGGCTGACCATCCCCCCCTCAGAATGTAGCAAAAGACTTGGTCTTTTGGGGTTCCTGTAAAACTAACCCAAACCAAATTTCAAAAGACAAAGGAACTACCCAAGGGGAGTAAGGGGTATTGACAAAATTATACTATCAATATCCTGTTGCAGAGCCGGGGCAGCATCGAACCTGTACCCTGCTTGGGGGTTCAGGGTGGGTTTAGGGCTTAAGGTTTAGCGTTTAGGGACCTTAAACCCCCAAACCCAAATAGAGCTAGTACATCAAACCCACTTGGAACCCCCTTGGGCAGCTTAAGCGGGTCAGAATTGGGCTAGAATTTCAGTTGTGCCGCTGGGTTTCAAATACTCTGAACCTCCAAGTAGCTGTAGTCCCCTTAGACCTATAACCTATAGAAAACAACTTTTCATAATTCCTTAGGGTTAGATCGATAATAATGATTTCGAATCATTCCTGAGCAGACTACAGGTAAGGATTACGTACTCTGGGTCCATTCACGGTGCTTGATACTTTGAGGCCATACCTTAGGAGGCCCCCCAACCCTCACCCTGTAGTCGCGGTATAACAGGAACATAGTAGGACCCCAATATAATTCTTATTATCCACATGTCTTTGACAGTGTGTTACGAGGGTCATAGAGGCTGGATTTCAGTATTACACCCTGAAGCCTAAACGCAATCCTTAAAAACCTAGACACTGAACCTCTTGGCAACACATATCCGAATCATTATTATCAAAGGATGTCCACCCAGCTCTAAGTTCCCTAGACTCGAAACCCAAAATCTCCCAGAAGTATCCAGCATACACCAAACCCATACCTCTTGAATTAAAAGAGGCCGCAAAAGGAGCATTAAAGAGAATTTGCAATCGGTTTGCCCCTAGGGTGCTTTTTGTATGATCCTTACGCTGCTTGGCCATCAAACGCCCAACTGCAGACCAGAAAGAACTCCTACGATGGATGCCAGGAGTCTCGCATGACCGTGGTATACAAAATCTGGCACCATTATTCTCAGGATATCAAATTCTTATGGTCATCTTGAACCATATAACCTACAGTTTGAACCCTAAAGCCCAAAAACCTAGACCCTAAACCTCCAACTCTAAACCCTGAGGCATAAAACCCAAACCGTAAGGCCTGAATCCTAAACCCTACACCTACACCCTAAACCCAAACCCTAAAATCCGAACCCTAAACCCTAAACTCCAAACCCTAAACCCTAAACACTAAATCCTAAACCCTAAACTCTAAATCCAACACTATGTCCTACACTGTTCGCCAGTGCTGGCAAGCCTTCAGCCCTTCGAAGGACTTCTCATCAAACCTGGACTCTGGTTTGCCACTTGGAGGGCGTAGGTAGGGTTTAGGGGCCTTACCGATTTAAGAATTTTATAGCTTAAGGTTTACCCTGGAGGCTCGCCGTAGCCGAAAGCTTTTTGGTGCAGTCCCATCACGGGTACTGGCATCTGGCGTGTCTTGGCGCCTGATGGTCGCCTCTGGGCGCCTGATGGTCGCCTGATGGTCGCCCTCGTCGTGGGGCGCTTGCGCTGGTGTCGCCGTGCACCCGGTCCTGGACGAACCTTGACTCGCCGTTGGGCGTCTCCTCCTGTCTCCCTTGCCCCCCATGGCTCCGCCACCAGGCCGAACCCGGGTGCGCTCGGTAGAGCTGAGTAATCCTGCCGCTAGATATAGCGGAGAGTTCGGGCTGCAGTGCTCTGCGCTTCCAGCTGCGTGCGTGCTTTCAGCTCTTCTGCATCGGGGATAAGACCACCCGGCCAGAAGCCGATATGTGAGGCTTCCTAAAATTAGAGATGCCTTTTTGGGGTCCCAACAACGAGGATTATAGTATTTTGGGGTCTATGTAAGGGTCCCTTATTTAGGGAAACTACCATGAAATTCCTTAAAGAAGGAATGGCCAAAGTAACACAGGGAAGTCCCTACGGCGTGCGCTATCTTTAGGGCTTAGGGTCTAGGGTTTAGGGTTCGTGTGTTTTGGGGGAGGACAATACCTTCCCACATCGCCGAGATCTTGGAATCCAGAGCGTTCATCTTTGAATGTACTGGCCAAATCCCCTCCAAAGCTGTCGGCGGCATCCATTCCAGTATCCTCGCGCCGGCAACAGGGCCTAACAAATACCAAAATGAAGCTAGGGTCATTTTCACTGCTCCCTATACCACTGAAATACCTTGAAGAGTGGGGACTACTGGACCCAACTGACCCTACTGAACCTCCCACCAGTAGAGCCTGTATGGACTCCAATGAAGGGCAGTTTGGAGCTATTGTATTGCTCAGGCTGCGCATCACGTCCCTACCCCCCCGAAATTGAACTGGTGAGGTGCTTTCTTATCTGGGGGGATTGGAGCCTGTAATAATCTATGGGAGTTTCTCAGAAGGACCCCCTCTGAATCCTGCAGCTACCATCTCCTCATGCAATACACACATATATGCCTCTGTACTGAGAAAGTCCAGAGCAACATGCTTTTGTACTGGTAATCCTCCAAGCCCGACGGATCCCGACGGGTTCTCTATTGGGGATACCATGGTGGATGGAGGAAATCTTGCACCACTTAGAACTCCCAACATACTCTTATTCCTCGGGTAAAAATTATACAGGTTGGAGCAAGATTTCCACCGTTCACCCTATAGTTGTATTCCTTGTTGGGATTTACTATGAAAAGGCTTCAACAAGGCCAACCGACGCACTAGAATAATCGGCATTCGCATCGCGACGTTCCTATCTTCCAATCATGGCGCAAACAGAGGGGGGGGGACCCCCACTACTTGCTTGTTGTTAGTACGGACTGAAGGGAGATAATTAAAAACGGCAACTACTGATTTCTTGGAGCCTGTACAGGGGTTCAAGAGATCCATCTATTTTATCCGAGCAAACCGTAACTAACACAAGAAACCCTAAACTCTAGACCTTTAAATCCTACAGCTGACAAGTTTTCCTAATGCGCTACATGCGTTTAGGACCACCAGGTTACAACTCGATCGTAAACCCAAAACCCAAAGCCCATGGACCTTGAGGTCCAAACCATTCGGGATCAGGCATTAGGTATGGTGCTAAGGGTTCGGGAATACTTTGTGATTGGGCAATTTGAAGTATACGGTCCTACATATTTCAGTCTGCAAGATTGGCAACAATGGGATGTGCTGTTGCTAGAGGAACTCCGGAACCCGTCTATTCTCTAGAAACAGCAATATTTCAATGATAGCAGGTCGAGCAGGATTACAGCACGCGCAGAGTTAGGGCAAAACTGACAGTTACAAAGCTCAAAGATCCGCATGTCTGTCCGTTGTTGTGGGAACGAACTAAGTTGGCAGTAGGACCTCCTCGACCTTTGCTAACCACGGATCCCCAAACCCTAAACGAGCCTAAACCCCGGACGCAAATCTTTTATGGACAACCCAAGATAAGGAAGCATGACACGGGTTTAGGGTTTACGGCTTGGTGGGATACATAGTACATAAGTTGCCATTGCCCATATAGTGAATGAAAAAGAGTGCCTGTTAGGGGTTACAGCCAGGACTTTACTGAACTACCAAGGGCATTCCTGTCCACCCTTAACGGTCCCTTGGTTACCCTAATATTGACAGTAGCTCTCACATGCCCAAAGACTCCTACATACCCCAAGACCACAATTTCCATTCCATTTTTCTTTTTGATTTTCATTTGATTCTCCACCATAAGAGTACCCTGAACCCTAAACCCAAAACCCTAAACCCCTAAACCCTGAACCCTAAACCCTAAACCCCTAAACCCTAAACCCTTAACCCAAAACCCAACCCTTACAACCCCTAAACCGACTAACGCGTTGCATGGTCTCCGGCTGCTTGATCTTGTTCTTGTCCAAGATCAACTCACGCAGCTGCTCCATGTGATTGAGGCCCTGCTTTAAGGTTTCGGTTTTAGGGCTTGGGGCCTAAGGGGCAAGGATTTGTATTGAAGGGTCTCGAATTTCGGGTTGAGAGTTTAGCATTTACAGTTGCATTGTTTGAGGGCTTTGGGTTTAGAATCTCTTCTTCGGGGCCCCAAACCCTAACTCCGTAGGATCCAGAACCCTGGATCCGAACCCTGGGCGGCACTCAGGGACCCTAAGCATAGATTGCAAGCATGTCATTCGGGTCCTTATTTAGGATTTAGGCTTTAATTAGGGTACTCATCAGTGGGCTTCGTTCGAGAACTCCGTTTCTTGGTTGAGGGTTGAGGGGAACTCTAGTGTCTCTGCCACGGTGGTTTACCTGGTATGGGACGACAGGAACAATTTGCGTCTTCGCTAAACCCTAAACACTCAAGCCCATGTAAACTGATCATTACTTAGGGTTCTCACCTTTCCTTGATTTAAGAAGTTTAAAGCCACAATGTCCGCCCCCCAAACCTTAAGTAATGGTAATAAACCCTAGACCCGAACGAGACAAAACTTATGGATTTCTGGAAGGTGCAGGGAAGGTTCAGGATATAGGGTCGAGCTCCTTGACCTGATCCTTGGTAAGGAATGAAACCCTACAGGGGTCCATGTAATGCCTTATAATCCTCCTGACCCCCTTCCCCTCCCAGTAAGTACCCTTAACCCTAACCCCTCTCTTTTCATGCAGCAGCCCCGGTAATTGCCGCAAACCAATCCTGAACCCAATTAGGGTTAAGGGTTTAGGGTTTACGTACTGCTTAGGATCTAGGGTTTAGGGATTAAGGTTTAGGATCTAGGGTTTAAGGTTTAGGATCTAGGGTTTTTGGTTTAAGGCGTAGGGTTTAAGGTTTAGGGTCTAGGGTGTAATCTTCAAAGGGAGGAGCATCCCCAGCTATCACTAGAATAGGTCTGCGGGCCCCATACAAACTGATTTCCATGGTTTTCTAGGGATTACTTGAGGATTACAAGTAATACGAACTCAAAAAACATTTCCAAACCTATCCGGATAAGCCGATCCCAACATGGAATGAGCAGTCATCTCTCCATTGGATTCAAAACGCTCGAAATAGATACACTCCCAAAGCCTACATGGAAGCCCATTTAGATACACTGCCGAAAACAAACATGAAACCCATATAGATAAACTCCCCACAACTAACACGAGAGCTCATATAGATACACTCCCCGAAGCTATCATGAAAGCCCATAGGCCATACCCGAGATCCTAAACTCTAAATGTTCCCTTTACATCCTAGACCCTAAGTCTTACAAGCCACACTCACTTAAGCACATATGAAAGCCCAAAAAGGTACCTCTACTTGGAGGGTCAGGGGTGCTTAGTAAGTAGCTTAATAGCCCCCACAACCCATATAGCAACTCTACTTATCCCCATTATTAACCTACTTACTAAGTCCCCCTGACCCTCCAAGTATGTACTACTGTTCCTTAAGCAGGGGACTTTGTCAGCGTCCCTGATTGTTTGGGTGAGGATGAACCCGAACCCCTAAACGCTAATTCCTAAGCCCTGAGCCCTGATCGCTAACCCCGAAACCCTAATCCCTAAACCCCAAACTCTGACCCCTACCTAGACCCTCCAATGTAGTACCTTTTTGGTAGTCCAAATAAGAGTCCGAACCAAAAAACCATACCAAACCAAAAAAGGAACTACATTGGAGGGTCCAGGTAAACCCTAAACATCCCAGATGCGCCTCCAGCTTTGTTATGTCATTCCCGGGAAGGTGTAGAATCCGCAGCGTCTGCAATGGAAACCTTGTCAAATAAGTTTGTTTTTGCTTTTGGGTTCAGGACTTAGGGTTTCGTGCTTCGGACCTAAGGATTAGGGTAATATTGTCAAATAGGCTTGTTTACTGTTTTTGGGTTCAGGGTTCAGGGTTAGGCATTGGTGTTTAGGGATTAGGGTTCATCAGCCCTCCACCCGAAGGGGAACCCCCAAAACAAGCGCAGGAAGCCGTGGCTACACCTATGATGGGTTGCGGTACCTTTCGACTGCTGGGTCTGAAAAGACCCGTTTTGGCTGTTCGGAGAGGAACCCCAAACCCTCATATCCTTCCAGATGCATTTAGGGTTTAGGGTTTAGGAGTCTAGGCCCTAAACCCTAAACCCAGTCCAGTCTTTAGGGTTTCGGAGTCCAGTCTTTAGGGTTTAGGGCTTTATCTGAACCCAGAGCCCTAAACCCCAGAGCCTCTATCAATATTCACTTCCTCATGTGCAACATGGCCCTCCTTATACAGAACATTGGAGGTCCAGGAGCTGGGGGAGGGAGCGTATAGTAAAATCCCTAAACCCTAAACCCCAAACCCTAAACCTGAACCCTAAACCCTAAACCCTAATATCCCTAAACCCTAAAGAGAGCCTACTCAGTAACTTGCCCAGGAGCCTCGAGTTGGGAATTTACAGCCCAAATATCAGGGTTTAGGGTTTATGGTGTGTAACCGTGTACTTGCAAGCCCCAGTATAGCCCTATAGCGGGACTTATGGGGCCTGTACTTGGGTTAAGAAGTAGAAGCTTTGAGCCTCCGTCTTCGGCTTTTGATGGTTTAGGGTTTAGGCTTTGAACCCCCGGCTTCGGCTTTTGATGGTTTAGGGTTTAGGGTATGGAAGCAAGACAATGGTGTAGGGAATTCATATCAAAGTGTTTAAGCTGGGACTCAAGGGTCAGACCCCAAATGGATAGTAATCTGTAAAATGGGCCGTAGATACCCCAATACATACATACATACCTACCTACCTACCTACATACCTACCTACCTACCTACATACCTACATACATATATCCATGCATGCATGCATGCATGCATGCATGCATACATCTATACCATGGAGATATTTCCACAACATGCAGGTACTTTGCTGCTGTCGTGTCAGTGTCTCCCCAAACCCAGGGGACCAACTCGAGGGTCGCACGATGGATTCCTTTGATCAGAAGAGTGTTTGTTAGGCCTGAATTATGGCATAACCCTTTATAAACCCTAAACCCTAAACCCGGTACCAAACCCTCAACCCTGAACATCAAACCCTAAGCCCTCAGCTAATCCCTAACTGAGCATAGTTTGGGCGGCTGGGGTGGGACTACTAAGCTGCGCAAGCGCGCGATAGGGTGGGGCCCCTAACCCTAAAGAAAAGGCGCACACCCCGCGCATCCGCTGATGCACACCCTAGACCCTAAACCCGGCACCAAACCCTCAACCCTAAACATCAAACCCTAAGCCCTAGACTAACCCTAAATCCTAAACGCTAACCCCTAAACTCTAAACATGAGTCCCTAAGCATTAAACCCTAAACCCTAAACTCCTAAACCCACTAGTTTAGACTCATGGATTGGTGAAGCTTCAGCTGAGGCCCGGACTGCGAGAAAAAGCCTTGGCCAGGATTTGCGTGTAGGAGCTGGGTTTAGGGTTTAGGGTTCAGGATTAGGGTTCAGGGATTAGGGTTCAGGGATGAGGGTTTAGGGTTTAGGGTTTAGGGATTGGGGTTTAGGGATTAGGGTTTAGGGATTTGGGTTTTGGGATTAGAGTTCAGGGGCTTTCCCTGTAATAATGGAGAATCAAATGGAACAGAACATGGAAAACTGGAAGCTGCTACTATGTGGTGGGCTGTAGGGAGTAGGGCTTCCGAGCAATAGGAGTAGAAACTGGGGGGGTGCCCAAAAAAAGGATTGACTCGTTTTGGGGTCCATATTGGGGTCTCCCTGTTCATGACAAGTACCAGTTAGAATAGAAGAAAAGTGGGATAGCGGCTCTGAACCCCTAACGAAGCAGAAAGGCCTTTGGTAGTGTGGGCTTGGGAATTAGGGTCTAGGGGCCGGACCCATTAGAACAGGAAGTCTATCCATAGGGATTCCACGCATTTACTTAGAATAGCCCATGGGTATGCTTTGCTGTGTATAAATATATATATATGCACACAGAAACATGTATAAGGGTTACAAGGGACGAGTATTGGGGTGTGTACATATATAGAGATATACGTTTGTACGCTTTCAGTCTTCTACACCCTCAACCCCAAACCCTAAACCCTAATTGAGGTGCAGGTAGGGCGTTTTAGGTGAAGAGCTTGATTTTTCCGAGCTTGTGTTTGTCTGCTCCTTTCGTGTAGGACGGCCTGGTTGGTATATATCCAAAACATGGCTTCTTGTAGGTAGCACAAAATCCCTAAATCCGAAACCCTAAGCCAATTTAACACAGGTGCAGGAAGTAGGGCTTGGGTTTCACTTGCTGCTTGAGGGGGAGTGGGGGTTGGAATAAAAGGACAAATATGAGGAAGTGCTTTAGGCTTAGGATTCATTTTAGTGATCGAAACCCCACTTCCCCCTAAGCACAAGCTGAGTTCTTTGCAGGGTTTAAGGTTTAGGGCCCGCTACCCCCAAAACCCCGCAGAGCACCCGCGAAACCTTGTCCCAAACTGGCCTACCTTCCAGGTACAGTACCTAAGGGTCCCAAGTACCAAATAATTCAGTACTTGGGATGTGAGTAGGGTCTAAAGTTTAGCGTTTAGGCTTTGGGGAGTGCTTGTAGAGGGACTTTGCCTAAATTGCTGTTCCCAAAAAAGAGGGCATGGGAGCTATTACTATACGGGGAGATTGACTTAACATAGACCTTGAACTCCCAAACTCTAAAAATAACAACAATCGACCCCTGCACCTCAAACCCTCAACCCTAAACCCCCCCCAAATCCACAACCCCCCTCCCCCCACACACACAAAAGCAAACAACAAGAAAAGCCTTGACCCTAAATCTGCAAAGCGGCGCAGGTCAGCGATGCCACAAGAACCCACTTCCAGAACCTGTCCAAGTGACGTTGGTATCCCCTGTATGATCCTTATATAATCCATTGCAAGCAGTTTAGACTATAGCTCATATGAGGCTCTTTACCTGCCTGTAGGGTTTTGGGTCTAGGACATCTTTGGGTTTAGGGTTTAGGGTTTAGGGGCTACGGCAACCCTGGGTGCCTTTAACTCTACACCCTAACTGCCCTGATCCAATAACAGGTGGATGTAGCATACGAATTCCCCACTAATGAGCTCTAAAC
The DNA here is from genome assembly GCA_905231905.1 of Symbiodinium pilosum. Lineage (NCBI taxonomy): Eukaryota > Dinophyceae > Suessiales > Symbiodiniaceae > Symbiodinium > Symbiodinium pilosum. The sequence goes on along the minus strand of CAJNIZ010006836.1, from coordinate 49,239 downwards.
CCCTTTTAAAACCAACAATTAAACCTTGGATTCTAAACTTTGTCTGCTACCCTAAGCCTTACCTAAACTTTGTCTGTTACCCTAAACCCTAAGGCCCAAACCCTAACCCAGACCCCCTAAAGGATCCAACAAATAAAACCCCCCTAAGAATCCCCGAGTTTCACCAATGTAGTAATGGGGAAGATTTTTTTTTGGGGGGGGTGGGGTGGGGTGGTCAATTTTTTGGATCCTAAAGCCTAATCCCTAAACCGTATATATCCCTGTATAGACCCCTATAAACCCCTTTAAAGGGTTGCCTTTTTTTGGGATCCTTTAGGGGGTCTGGGTAAGTTATTCCAGACTCTGGCTAGGTGGGATCAGCACCCCCGCTCTGGTCTTAAGGATGCAATGCATTCGCCCTCTAGGGTTTAGGGTTTAGCGTACCAGGTTTAGGGATCTAGGGATTTAGGGCTTAGGGTTTAGGGCTTAGTGCAAAAGACTCAAACCCTAAACCCTGAATCCTATAGCACTTTCCATTTCGTGTTCCATTCTCTTTTCCATCTGGTTCTTCATCCCTACGTAATCCCTATTGTCAAGGAGCAATGGAAACGCCCGGGAGCGCAGAAGCGGCCCAGTGGAGACTGATGCCTATTTACAAGGGCGGAGGGGAAAGGTGTTGCACGCTGATAACCCTTCATACTACGTCACTATGTGATCAGAAGGACCATGCCAAAATTACTGGTGCTAAAGAGATATTGGGGGAGGAGACCCTTAGAATAACCTCTATAGAATCCTCGAATATATTTCCTCGTAAGAGTCCTTATACCACTCCCCTTTAAGCATCCGTGAATAAAATTGGGCGAGCGGCCGCTAGGAAGCTCGCCAAACGTGTGTTTGGAGGTTCATGGGTAGTTGCAATTGACAGAAGTGGCACAACGTGCATGTACTGTTCAGGTTATTCTACATTCTCTTGGTGCTTGAGACTGCTGCTTATCGTGGGCTTTGAGCTCGAAAGCCTCCCTAACCCTAAACCCTCAACCCTGAGCCATACCTGGACCCCAAAAGTATGTAAAATAATAGCCCTAAACCCATAAATACAGCCATAAAGGCCATTATTTTACATACCTTTTGGGGTCCAGGTAAGCCCCAAACCCTACATTCCTGGAAGACCTGCTCATGGTTCATCACCCGCCTGCAGATTTGGGAAGGTCGCAATGCCGCCATGCGTTTCATCCTTGGGAGTGTCTTCATCTGAAAGTTCTTGGGAAGTTAGGGTTTGGGGTTAAGAACTAGGAGAACTATAGTAATCTCAAAGGTTAGGGTTTAGGGTTTTGGGGTTTAGGGTGTCCGCTGAAAGTTTAGGGCTTAGGGTTTTTTTTGTATGATGTATGGCTTTATTCTTGGTCATGGGTCGGGGTAGAAAGAGTTCTTGGAAATGGTGATAGGTGTGTACATTGAGCGTCCGGCTTTTGAAACAAAAACTGAAAGCCATGGGTCACAATAATACTAGAATCATCACGTCGCCATTATATCAAGCGTTGCCATTGTGGTAGCGCTGCCATTGTCGTATGCTGGGAACATCTGATATCGAGGGGGGGGGGTTTGGGACTCTTTATATATGGGGAATCTGAAAGGAGGTGAGTAGAAAAAATCTCGCCCCACAGATGACTACCCTGGACCCTAAATCCTAAGTCCTAAATCCTAAGCCCTAACCCTCAACCAAGCATCAGCCTAATCCCAAGTGATATGCGCATCCGAGCAATACGTCGCCTCGATTGTGGCTGAATGCCAGCACAACCACGTAGAAGCGTCTCCGTGAGTATATATGAGCTATGGTTTAAACTCCGAGTATGCCCCTGAATGACCCACACCGTACCACCCGCCATACAAAACCACCCTTAAAGGAGTTTAGACGATAGCTCATACACGTATGCGTACTTGTACTGTTCCAAAACATGACGCATACATCATGAGACGCTCGACTATGCCTCACCGGGAGGTTTAGGGTTTAGGGTAGTACCTGGAATCCTCCCATACTGGGTTCAGGATTTAGGGTTTGGGGGTGTGGCAGTTTCCAAGTTCTTTTCCATTCCATCACTTCGTGCTAACCAGAGGCAAGTAATGATGTCCTCCACCCCAGTTTAGGGTTCAGGGTTTAGGGTTGAGGGATGACACAAAGGGTTTAGGGTTGTAGGGTCAATAAGCCTGGGATCTAGGGTATAGCGGAACGTATTGGGAATAATTTCTATTAGAGGGGTGGGAATGTAGTTAGTACTTGAGCCTTGGGGGCCTTCAGAGTTTTGGAGTTTGTAAACATAGGGGTGCTCTTGGGGACATGGGGATTATGAGAATATTCCCGGGGTCCGTGGAGGAAGGAGGGTTTAGGGTACTGTAGGGGCCTGAATAATTTGCTTGAGGCCTCTTTAACATACCTTATCAAAGTCAGAAAAGCCTAGACCCTAAACCCTAAACCTTGAAAGGAAACTGGGAACATAATATTGGTAAGTCTAAACCTTGAACCCTAGGCCCTAAACCTGGAACCCCAGGGTTTAAGGTTCCCTAAACCCCAAACCCCAAACCCTGACCCTAAGCCCAGGGGTTTGTTGCTTGGAGCTTCTATCTCAGACTGTCATGCTGGGTTTGCGGGGTTTAGGGCCTAGGGTTTAGTGCTAGGAGCTCCACCCAAACATTCATTTGAGCCCTGGACTAAACTTGTAGTTACGCGGACTAAATTTGTAGCATATCCCTTAATAGGTCCCCCCAAAAAATCTATATAGTCCCCTATAGGTACCCCCAACCTGAATTAAGTCCGTAGCTCATTTGGGCCAAAGGTCTCTCACTGACATACGTGGGAATTTCCATGGGTAGTCAGCCCCAATATTGACCCTGATATACGAGAATCCTTAGCTAAAGGACTGTAGGGCTTCGAGAAGTTCAGGCTCGATGATTTGGGGCGCTCGGAGTCCTGCCCCAAACCTTTCGTGGTTTCAACTGGGAAGAGTGCGAAGGGGCCCATAAACACTCAAGATCGGGGCTTACCCGTCCTTACTCATATGCCCCCCTCCTCTCCGACCTGCGCCAATCTAAAGGCTAAAGCTAACAAAGGGAGTTCAACGAGCATAGGGCGCAGAAGAATAATACAAAACCTCCGTTCTCTAGCCAAGCAACTGCGCACGGCCTGGCTCCGGGACCAGGAACCGACAGCGGAAAGAAAGTCATGAGCGTGGCTCTGATCTTGCCAGAATTCATAAGCCACTTCACCAATTTCTCCAGAAAGTTCTGGTTGGCGAAGACCGGGCCAAGTGTCTCCAGAGAGGCCACCTGCAGCTGGTATTGGCAAAAGCCACGCAAATGCTGCTGCGATTTGATGAGCGCTGCCTTCTGAGCGACAAAAGCTGCCAGAAGGATATGTATCCCGAAAGGTTTCCGTGCGAGCGGTTCTCAGTGAAGAATTGCCATCCCACTGAGTGTCAGAGATGGGATCCCAAGATTCAGACATTGTGAGATCCACTTCCCGTGCAAAACTTCAGCCAAGTTCTCCGAGGCCGGGCTTTGGTCAAAATTACTGCATGTCCAGTCCGCAGCTGAACCATGCCGACTAAACATCCACGCGAGTCCTGGGCAAATCAGCCACTCTAGCATCAAACATCAACACCTCGAATTCAACGCTGCTTGCGACAACTCTCCAACACAAAGCTCAAGAGAATCCCCTCCTTGTTCTGCCTTCCCCAAAAGCACCCCTAATTCCTAAGGGTGAGGGCGTTCAACATTCGGGGGAGAGGTTTTGGGTTTAGGCTTTTAGGGTGTAGGGTTTTGTTGGTGTAGGGTTTAGGATTAACAGCTTACCTGATAGGCTCTAGGTCCCCATGTTTGGAAAAACTACCAAAGGGACACCTTAAACCCAAAATAACCCTAAACCCTACTTGAGCTCCCGCTAACCAG
>CAJNIZ010006836.1:187-16089 GCA_905231905.1 Symbiodinium pilosum | reverse complement strand
CAACTAAAACCCACAGTTTACATGTTTGCGGTGCGCCTAGACATAATTCTCTGGCGCGGGGTTATTATACAATCCCATGTTGGGTTCCCCTAGATTTGCCCTTACAAGCCTGCACGAATCTCAAAAGATCTTTCTTAAGCACCTTTAGATCAACCGCACGATGGACTTTGGGGCGATCTTAGACTGAACAGGGATAACCTTGAGAAACTCCCATATACCATCCATAGCCTAAACTCTCATACCCTCAAACCCCAACCCGAAAGCTCAAACCCCCCCTTGGGTGTGGAATCTAGGGTTTGTAAGATGTTGAAAGCCTCTCTTCCCTTGACGACGTAACTTACGGGCATGCTAAGGCAGAGTGGGAGCGGACCCCTATCACAATCCCCCTGTATAACCACTCTTGTTCATGGATTTAGGCTTTAGCCTCTGAAGCATCAGTGGAGAAGCAAACCGAAACCCTACACCCAACGTTCCCCTAAGCGTCAGTAAGAGAAGTGAGGATCATTTCATGTCCTCTGATCTGGGAGTTAGGGCTTAGCTTCACCTTAGAAGCCAAGTGAACCGTACCATGGATTCCTTGTCCCCAAGCCCACAAATGAACTTAAACTACCTGAAAGCGTATCTTGGCTTCTAGCTTTAGGGTTGAAGTTTAGGGTGTGGGGTTTAGGGCTCAGGCGAATTCCCTATCTCTTAATGCAATCCGCCCATTCGCCCTGCCCCAGCATGAATGTGACAACTTGGCAGTGTCTTATGCCGTGAGCTAATGCGATCTTTGCTGTACTTTTGTGCGCCGACCCTCATACACTTTAAGGGTCCAAGGACCCAAATAATAGGGTTTTAGGGCCCAAATACTATAATATTAATTGTATTTGGGCCCTAAAACCCTATTATTTGGGTTCTTGGACCCTTAGACACATTGAGAAGGCAGTCTCGTTGCCTTTTCGAAGTTACGGGACACCTTCAAACCCGGAGGTGTGTGGGTTCCCTATGCCACAACCAAGAGTTGGATCATTATACCCTTTAGGGATTAGGGTTTAGGATTTAGGATTTAGGGTTTAGGATTTAGGGTTTAGGGTTTAGGGTGCTCGTAGGTTTAGGCAGTCTAGCACGCAAGCAGTGACGATTACAGATGGAGTAGCTGCACCGTTTATGGTTTCAGGTTTAGGGCTTAGGGTTCTCAATGAACACTTTTGGAAGTATACCCACTTAAGACAGTTCGGGTTGTAAGCCAGGAATCACTCTCCACTGGAACCCCTGGACCAGACCCGAATTCATCATGTACCGTTCAAACCCAAACAACAAACCCTATGACCTCGTTGGGCCCACCCGCCCTGTAATACTGACTATGAGGGATACTGGTGATGATACTACTAGGGTCCTCTGGAATTCCTACTATAGCGCTCTCACAGGGTGGGGATCCACAAAATTTATAACCCCCAACGCAAAAGACGTAATCCTACGTGAGCAAATGTAGGAATCCTGCCTGGGAGTTTCCCAATATAGTGGTATAGGCTTTGGGGTTTAGGGATGAACCACAAAACTGCATTATCCTCATTTATTTGTGCTAGGATCTGAAGTCTGTGTCCCCCAAAATAATTGGACACTGAACGTACGTACACACACCAATATTCCTACAGAACCCTTTATACACTCACCAGAAATCTGCGTCAAACCCTCAGCTTGACATAACCAACCACTGCACAAACCATGTTTCCACTTCATCTTCCCTCTGCCTTTCCATTCGATTTCCATGCATAGGGTGAAGAAACATGGGCCCTGAGTCTATAATAAGCACCCGGAAGAGTACTGTCATCCTTTAACTATAGAGAAGTGAACCCGAAACTCTGTACCCCCCGAACCCCTAAATACCGCGCTTGACACTACCCTAATGCTCTTGGATCCCCAAAATAGGATGCCAAACCCTAGCTCGGAACGCCCAAAATAGTCCTAAACCCTAGAGCGTGGGTAAAACCCTTTACCCTATAGCCTAGACCGTGGGTAAACCCTAGACCCCAAACCCTAAACCTCGAAGCTTCAACCCGAGCTGCCTCCAACATGGGCAGCGATGGCAGCCTCAGGGCTCATCAGCACCAAACACAGCACCAATAAAGGGACTTTCAGGGGCTTATGATTTGGGGTTTAGGGTAAAGTTTGGGGGCTTATGGTGACGTATAGGGATTAGAGTTAGAGTTAGAAGCTAAGGGTCTAGGGGTCTAAGATTCAGGGTTAAGGGGTCTGGGGTTCAGGGTTAGTAGGGGAGGCTACGGTGGATACTACAAATCCTGCATAGCCCCAAGTCTGAAGCATCCTAAACCACAGGAATTATGGGACTAAGTTTCGGGTCTAGGGTTTAAGGTTTAGGGTTTAGGGATTATGGGACTATGCCATACAAGTGTCGGATTTTTAGCATGAACAATACAAGATTATCATAGGGTTTCAATTTTTTGGGGTTCTGACAATGTGACTCCAGGTCCACTACCATGTAGCTGGTCGACCTTGTTTGGGTTATTTTGGGTTTGTAGTGTTAGTGTGCAGAGTTAGGGCTTGGGGCGTAGAGTCTAGGGTTTCAAGGCGTCGAGTTGAGTCTTAGGTCGTTTATTTCAGGCTCTAGGAGGGTGGAGTATGTTACCTTAGCATCTTTCTGGTCTCATGAGCTTCGGATTTTCGGAAATGAAGACATCCATCGAAGAGCTCCGGACGAGGGTTTAGGGTTTGTGGCTTTTAGGGCTCAGGGTTTACTGCGTTGTTGTTGAGGAACTTAATTTTTGAGTTCGCGTAATAAGGAAACCCAAGTTTTTACTACATACCCATATTAAGGCGAATCAATTTAAGTTCCTTACAGCAACCCGGTGAACCGTTGGGCTTCTGAAAAGGTCCAGCGAACGAGTCTTATTGGATGGGTGAAAAAGGCCTATAAAATGGGTAGTGGCCCCACTCTGTAACAGTTTAGTTTAGGGGCCATATTCGAGAAGCTACACAAGTATAACCGTATCATATACGTATGTATAAATAACATATATACATATATATATATATTATCCAGCTGTTACAGAGTGGGGGCAATACCCAACCTATAAAATCTCGGCCACAAGCACGCCGTTCATAGTCTGTGCATTGACAATCTAGCCCTGAAAAATCAGGCCGAATCTCTTTTCCCCATACCCCAGCCCTTGACTGAACTCTACACCCCAAATTGAAGATCCCAAAGTCTAAATACAAATCGCTACCGCTCAAAACCCTAAACCACAAGCCTAAAACCACAATCCCAAGCCCCAAATCCTACACACGCAAACCCTCGCAAGCCCGTCTGTGTGGGATTTTCCGAAAATGACGGTCTCCCTTTTTCTACTCCACAGGTCTTTAATCATTATCTTATGGACCCAAACAAAAAAGGAGTCCTAGTTTTTGGAAACTCGCATACGGACCTGACCCCAAAAACCTTATACCGTGGGAGAAATCGCATTATATTATACTGGGGTCACGGAGGATTTCACCCCAGCGGGTCCACATATACAAGTATGAGGGAAGCAATTAACAATCAGAAGTCCTTCTGTAGTATGTTTCTGGGGGCCGAATTGACCCTCAAGCCCGCATAAACTTACCATTACTTCGGGTTCGCACATTTCCTTAATCTCACAATTTCAAAAATTCAAAGCCAAAATGACCACCCAAACCCAAAGTAATGGGCGCTATATCTGACCCTCTGGGATCAACCCTTAACCCTAAACTCTCTGGGATCAGCATCTGGGGCCGCAAGCCACTCAAGTGTGCCCACTTCGTTATCATCCAGGCAGAGGGTCTGTGCTTGTTTTAAGGGGGCGGAGAATGTTTTTTGAATTCAAGGTCAAGGCATTGGGTTCAGGATTTGTTGAGGGGTTAGTGCGGAAGGAAGACATAAAAAAACGATCGAAACTACCATCGAGGGTTTTGGGGTTTAAGGATTGGAAGAAGAAATCAAAACCGCAATGTCATGGGAAGTTATATAGTGGCTACTATATGGATCCATTCCTCCATCTTTACCTAAAAACCTCTAAGTGTTGCTCTTTTTTGGGGGTGGGGGCCGGGGCTGGGGTATGTTTTTTTTGAGTTTAAGGTTGGCTGGGGATTATGCTGGAAGGATAACGCTCCTCTATGCAGGGTCTGTCTTGGAAGCTATTCTTGACGGACCAGATCCTGCATGGGCCTATATATCACAATTGTCGGAACGATTTCGCACTTAAGCAGAACCCTGTCCATCAACAGTACACACCCCAATCACGGCGCGCTTTGCCATGATTGATTTCCACTCATTTGGGTTAGAGTACGTAGCGCCAAGTATCGGCAACTAGACTTTCCATGAACTTCTAGCCTTCCAGTTAGAGTATCCGAATGACATTAGGGCTTTGGATTCGATTTAGCTTCAGGGCTAGCAGCTTGCAAGCAACAAAGAAATCCAAACCCCTCTTTCTGGTCTTCTTGGATATGCAGCACTGTATAAGGCGCTTGCAACAGTGGCAACAGATCAGCACGTATACCGAAGACAGCGGTGTCCTGAAACAAACATGTTTTTGGACTCGTAGCCTGTAAACACAGGGTCTGTTGCGAAGCCCCAACCCTAAATTCGTATGGCTAGCGGTGTTCGTTCATTTGGGCCTGCTTAGCCCCTACCAGTAGCCATAGCCGAAAACATTCCTGCAGTATCTGTCGATATTGTTGTCATTGCGCATCTTTCTACTGAGGCTCCTGCTTCGCAAGGGTGAAGTTCCGTAGAAGTCCAATGGCGGCTCAGATCTTAATTACCATTATTATCGTTATCACTATTATTTACTGCTATTCTTATTGCTATTATTACTATTAGGGTCTAAGCCCAACACCACCCTAGCCTAGGGATAGTTGCAGGGGGTTATCTTAGAGACGCTTTATTTGCCCAACACTTCCCCGCTCCCACCTATAGGCCGCTTCTGTTGCCTTGCCCAAATTTGAACTTCAAAACCCTCAATGATGCGTTGCACCCCTACATCCCTAACCCAGACTTTACCAACTGTGCCCCAAACTCGAAAGACAGTCGACGAAGACACAAAAGAAGGTTTGCCACCACGTCGAAGACTTTCTGCGGGTCCCATCAAAGGACCTGTGGACCTACACTAGACACCTTATACACCTCTTATAGACTCCCATTCTGACCAAACAAATGGTTCAATCCTCTGCAGTTGTCATTTCTGCCTTGCACCCTAAACCCTAAAACCCAACCCTGAAGCCCAAACCCGCAACCCAAATTTAGGGTGTAGGGTTTCCAGTCGACACGGAGGGCGGCCTTGCACGACTCAAGATCTGAAAGACCACCTGAACAGAATTTGGGTTTAGGGTTTAGGGTTAAGGGCTTAAGGTTGTGGATATGGTACTTCCCAAAATAAGGAGACCCCAATATAGACCCCAAAATACTATACTCCTTATTTTATTGTGGGGAACCTCAGAAGGGCACCCGTATTTTTGGGAAACCCCATATAGGCTCACCCTTCCCCAAGCTGCAAGCAACATGAAGCCCCATATGAGCTGTAGTCTGAACTCCTAGTATCCCCCCTAATAACAGCTACCCTAAACCCTAAACCCTAAATCCTAAACCCTAAAACCTAAACCCTAACCCTAAACCCTAATCCTATAGAATCTCCTCCTATAAGGAGTTTAGATTATGGCTCCTATCACCCCTGGGAACAGGAAAGTAGTCGACATGGGGCCGGCTTTGTGGCTCCAGTTTTCTCAGTTTGGTGGTTTGGTGGAGCGTACGTTAGGGTTTAGGTTCAAGAGTTTGGATTGGATACTGCCCCCTCCCCAGTGACAGTCTATATTAGGGGTCCTATTAAGGGCCATATAGAACCATATTATAGATATTATCCAACTGTTACTGATGGGGGGCAGTACCCAAAGTTTAGGGCTTAGGGTTTAGGGTTGAGGGTTTAGCCAGTTTAGGGACTAGTACAGAGGCTGGGGTCTGGGATGTAGGATTTAGAGTGTGGGCCAGGGATTACAGGGCTACATGAGGTTTGCACTCTATTGGACAATTTCTCTGACCCCTGAACTCAGTTTAGATCCCCAAACCCTAAACCTCCATGGTTGTTTCCGAAACCCTCAACCTCCTTTGTGGTCTTCCCAATCAATCACCCAATACACTCACTCACCAACATTCCTACTGAACAAAAGCCAACATAGAATCCCTTCCTCTTGTAGATAATCGCGGTTTGAGGTTTGGGGCTTAGGCGGTTTGGGGCTTACGGTCCTAAACCCTAAATCAAGACTTTGGGGGCCTAGGGCATTGGATTGCTGGATCAATGGGACGGTCCCGTGTGGGGCCCGCGGGAGCCTTAGGGAAGTCTAACGGAGCTCTGAGTTGTGCTTCCCGTTACGTGGAACCTTAAACCCTAAGCAGTTGTAATTGGGCTCTCCGACAAGGTGGTGCAATTTTAGCTACGTAGCGAGTCCCAACCTTGGAGCAAACTCCTAATCCGGAGGGTTTACATATGAAATTTTTGGCCTAATGACTGAACTCTTAATAATCCCGAACTCTGAGCCAGCATTAGCTTGCCCATAGGCTACATGCTTCGCCCTGAACTCCTGGGCTCAGAGCCCTGCACTACCCTTCGATACGGTTGACCAATTCAGCTGAAATAAAAAAGACACCCTAAATAACAGTAGGATCCTAGTATGTTTTCAAGTAAATAGATCTTTCGTTTTAAAAACATGGAATTCGAACTAAACCCAATAAAACCATTGAATTTAACCTTGGCCTCAAAGCCCGCAACCGCAGCATGTTCTTTGGAACCAGTTAGCGCATAGATGCCCCACCACATGTGGCTGGAAGCCCCGCTGCTCATGTTGTAGGGTTTAGGGTTTGAGGTTTAGTGTTGAAGGTTAAGGGTTTAAGGATATGAAAGGTTATGCTACCTAGAAACCAGGAACCTCCTGGTACTGTTTGGGTACCTGGGCTACAGGCATATGTTGCGAAATGACAGTTATACATCCCAAGCCTTCCACATCCCTAACCCTCTATAATATTTTTACAGCCCCATTAAACCCTGAACCCCTAAACCCAACTCCTAAACCCTCAATCCCTAAACCCTAAACCCTCAATCCCTAAACCCTGAACCCTGAACCCTCTTCTCAGGGACCGGCGTAAATCCGTGAGGCCCAGCCTGGGCGTACGACTTGGGCTTGAGGTTCAAAATTCATCGTGTTTCTATAATAAAGGGTACTGGGGGTGATAATTGGTTTAGGGTTTAGGGATTATACAGGAATGTATACTGGGTTTGGGTTTCAGGGGCTGGGGTTTGGGGTTAAGCCCCAGGGTCAAGGATTGAGGCTTTGGGGTTTAGGGGGCTTACGGAGGTTGCGACTGCTGTTGTTGCTTTTATTAACTGTGGCTGACGTTATCGCTGCGACCGCAAGGCCTTGCGCTTGTAGGTATGCTGGACGTTCTAGCATCTGAGTCCCCTCCTTGCAAGTGCACGAAACGTGAAATTTCAAAGGGAACACCACACCGAAGCTGGGCTGCCAACTTGCCCCAATGGATTTCATTGTTGAGGTACTGTCTGAAGGCGAGGTGGTATGCAACCATGCTAGGAAGGACGGCAGGGACAGTGTCAGGCAGCGCGTTGGCTGCACCAACTTGCCACTCCTCGCTACGTGCGCTCCCACAAGACAACACCACCTTGGCAAGCTCCTGCACACAACCGGGAACTACACTCAGCAACAAGACGCGTCCTTAGGATTTGGAGCTTCCATATGCAGCGCTTACAGTTATTGGGGTTTAGAGGTTCGGGTTCAGCCGGCGAGTGCCTTTTTCAAGGGGGTTTGTCAAGCAACCCTTCTCCCTATCTCCGCTGGAACACCTGACAATCAATCTTAGTCGGCGATGTGCGCTTGGAATACACTCAGCCAAGCCCTGGAACCCAACAGCTGACTACTGCAGACCCCTGCTTAATAAAGGAGTAATATCGGGGTTACATTGGGATGATGGAAAGAAAATGGAAACTACTATTTAAGGTGTAGGGTTTAGGGTGTAGACCCATGATTAACAAACCCCCTCCACTTAAGGGCCTTAATATTAGGATCCCTATATAATCCCTATCAAGGTCAGAGGCTTTATTAATCACGGGTCTGAGTCAACTACGCTTGACACCCAAAATCTTGGTATAGGATGGGTACTGAACGGTGACCAAACAGATTAAGACTTAAACTGGGTTGCTGTTAAGGAGCTTAGGGTGTCGGGTTTAGGGTTAAGGCGCTATAACTATAACAAGGAACTCCATCTATTTGCTATATACCCATCCTTTGGCAACTTAATCTAAATTCCTTAACAGCAGCCCTTTGAATCCTATATGGAGGAGAGCTAAAACCACAATTCAATAATGGTAGTCGCTTAAGCTTCTGCAGTAGACCCAACCTTGCACCCCGAACTCCTACAACCCGAAGCCCTGAACCCCACCCTAAACCCTAAACCCTGAACACCTAACTCTAAACCCCAAACCACTAGACCCCTCACCCCTAAACCCCTAAACCCTGAACCTCTAGACCCCTAAACCCTGAACACCAAACCCCTAAACCCTAAACCCCTAAACACCTAAACCCCTCAATCCCTTGACTCCTAAACCTTGAACACCAAACCCCTAAACCCTGAACCTCTAAACACCTAAACCCCTCAACCCCTAGAAGCCCAAAACCCTGCACGCCAAACCCCTAAACCCTAAACGGCTAAACAACTAAACCCCTCAACCCCTAGACTCCTAAACCCTGAACACACACTTCTAAACCATAAACCCTTAAACACCTAAACCGCTCAACCCCTAGACACCTAAACCCTGACCACCAAACCCCCAAACCCTAAACGGCTACACACCTAAACCCCTCAACCCCTAGACTCCTAAACCCTGAACACAAAACCCCTAAACCCCTAAACTCCTAAACCCTGAACACCAAACCCCTAAAAACTAAACCCCTAAACACCTAAACCCCTCAACCCCTTGACTCCTAAACCCAGAACACCAAACCCCTAAACCCTAAACCCCTAAACACCTAAACCCCTAAACCCCTCAACCCCTAGAAGCATAAAACCCTGAACACCAAACCCCTAAACCCTAAACCCCTAAACCCATGCAGCTTCTCAGGGCTGGTCCCCTGCAGATCCACAGACAGAACCTGGCCAGAGCGAACTCTTCTCTTCGTGGTGATTAGGGTTTAGGGTTGAGGGGTTTAGAGGTTTAGGGTTTGGGTTGTAGGGTTTAAGGGTTTAGGGGTTCTATTTTAGCACTTCGGTGCTTGAGCATGCTGACTCTTTAGGCTGCCACTCTTTAAGCAACAGGAGCTTGGACAGCTTCTTTCTAACTTAGAGGGAATGAAGAAATGGTGCTCCTTTCGTAGACTCTGCATGACCCCCAATGATATAGTAGTGTCCATTTTGTTTCCATGCCCATATATATCCATAAATCACTCCTAAACAAACTTTCCATTTCATTTTCCGTTTGGTTTTCCAATTGGTTCTCTATTCTGGTCCATTCCTTCGTTCCCTGCTAGCCAGAGGCCAGACCCCGAAACCCGAAACTCTAAACCCAAGCCTTGAACCCTGAATCCAGAAGCCCTACTCCATTCCTTGCTAACCAGAAATAAGTGAAAACCTCGGGCACTGAAGAGCTGGACCGCCAACAATCCGAGTTTGGGATCTATACCTGGACCCCAAAAGTATGTAAAATAATGGCCTTTGTGCCTGTATTTATGGGTTTAGGGCTATTATTTTACATACTTTTGGGGTCCAGGTAGGGCTTTTGACAATTCAGGGCTTGGGGAAATTTAAGACTAAGTTTTTAGGATTTAGGGACATCTAAGTGGTGTAATGCGACGCTGTAATTATTGGGGCTGCGGCGGGTGAGACCACTGTTTCTGTTTACCGGCTTTGTCCAAAATCCTAAATCGTCAGCCCACCCTGAACCCTAAAGCCCTAAATCCTCAGCCCTAAAGAATCCTAAGCCCGAAATCCTAAACACGGAAGTATCCTAGACCCTAAAACTAAACCCCTAAACCCCACAACGAAAGCCGGCAGGGGGATGTCCTAGACTTCTGCATGGGCTGATTTTTGGAGGTTCCCATTGTACTGTTATTGGCGCTGTATAGGGTTGTGTAAGATTTCCTCCTTCCACAGAAGTCATGTACAGCCTAAGCAGAATATTTCTCGCAGTAATGATGTATTGAGCTTTCTCCCATGTTTCTGTGTTGACCAAACATGGGACACCTGATGTGTCCCCATATGTTGGAAACTTCCACACAACCCCTGTACACACGGAGGTTCAGGCGAGCCTGCCCTAAACTCTAACCCCCCAAAACGGGCAGTCAAAGGGGCTTGAACCCCACTCAAGTCCCCGCCGCAACTACTGACTAAGTTCCTTGAACGAAGTTGCGGGCCTAACCCCTGAACTTGCAAAGCATTGAGCACTAAAAAGTCACTGTAACATAGATTGTTTTTGGACTCCGGATAGTTTCCTCGTAGATATGTTTTAATCTAATCAGTGATTATCACCTAAACGCTATACGGGAATAATGTTGGTAATCATGAAGGCTTCTACATTCAACACGCTCTAAATCCCATCGAATCCCAAATTCTGCCTCCTTGTCCATTTGATTACCCAGGAATACCTTGATCTAAGTACCCTAAACCCAATTGAACCCTGATCTACAGCACCTGAATAGCTCACCTGGCAAGCAAATCATGTGGGTTGCTGTTAAGGAATTTAATCAAAGTTACCATAATGAGTATATGTATATATATATATGTAGCAAGTAATATGTTTTCCACAGTATGGAACGGTAAGCTAAGTTCCGGAACAGCAACCCAGTCATGTGGAAGGCCTGCTTCCGCCAGTTCATCTGTGAGATTTCCAGCCTCCGGCTTCTGCATAGATTTCAGGATTTAGTGGTTTCCGTATAGGGTTTAGGGTTTAGAGTTATGTCGAGGGTCCTCCTTGGAGGCCTGTATAGTAAGGATTTTAACCTGTTGGGGACTATGTTGGGGCCCCTAATTTTCGGAAATCCCGATTTACGGGAGGAAGCTACAATGGATGCGGGAAATTCTGTACCACCCAGTACACATCCCCCGGGATCGGTACTACTGCACTAACTGCTTTGGAGATATGAATCTATGTACAATATTTCTGCTATCATAGTACGGGTACTCAGAGGTTACAGCTTAGGAGGACCCCCCACCCTGTAGTAGTGGTATAATCGGAATATAAGAGGATCCATAATATAATCCATATTATCCCTTATAGTCACTATTACTGGGTGGGGGGTCCACCTAACTTATAGCTTACTCAAGATGAAGGGCATAGGGAAAGTAAGGTGTTTGAAGGCTTAGGGGCGTCGACAAAGCTAAGGTTTTCATTTGGTTGCACGGTATAGGCCCAAAGTGGTTTAGGGTTTAGGGTTTAGGGTTTAGGGCCCCAAGCCATAAACCAACGCCAAATACAACGCCTAAAAACCCAAACCCCCAGTGCATTGGCAACGGAGAGATTCATTAAGCTCTAGTCTAAACTCCTAGTATCCCTTTATAACCAGAAAAAGTAGTCCCCTATATAATTCCCTGGAAAACACACCTTTAAGGAGTTTAGACTACACCCTTCTATATAATCCCGGTTTCCATTTCACTTTCCATTTGACTCTCCAGAGTACTGGGGTAATATTACCCTAATAATTACAACCCTAATATTACCTTGATATAACCTTTGGCAGCCAGTTGTGAGCAGCTTCCACCGCTTCGCAAATTTCGCCAGAACTGACCTCATCGTCTCCAGTGGCCTTCTCTTTTCCATTGTCCGCTGTAACAGCAGCATCGATCTGCGAGAAAGAGAGTCGGCTGAGGTCCTCCAACAAGGTGACCCTGAGGGCATGTGCCACTCTGCCGGCTTTGATGCCAGCAGCCCTCTCACTAGAGTTGCCATTGGTCGTTGTCGCTTCGCCTGAGCCGGTGATTCCGAATCTCTGGCTCTCCAGCAAACACGTGCCGGTCCTTTCCACCCAAGACGTGTGGAAACAACCACTCAATAGCAGAAGGGGTTCTCGGGTAGCGAGCAATGTTTTGAAGTCCCGGTGCAGCGCAGTTCTCACCAGAGGTCACATTGGAATCAGAGAGCCTAGGCTTTATGGAACGAATTCTCAGACAAATGGGTTAAGAGCCTAAAAAACACAGGAGTCCGACCCAGACAAATTGAACGAATTGCTGATGAGCTCCTGCTTTCATGAAAACAGGACCCTGGCCTGACGTCGACCTTTCCACAAACCAGGTATACACGAATGCGAACATATCCAATGGGCTTAGGGGGTTGGTGTGTAAGGTTTAGGGAGGGTTCCAGTGCATGCCTGACATGCCCACGATGTTATCTGGCTGGCATCTTTGCACTATCACGATGTTCGCATCTGACCCGTAAACCCCAAAACCTGGAAGTCCGACAAGTGTTTACACCCTAAACCCTAAACGCCTAAACCCCAAAACCTTGAACTCTAAACAATAAACCCTGAACCCTAAGCCCCAGAATCCAAAACCCGCAACTAAAGGCTGCACACCTCTGAGGTGACCCTCCGTGGTCTAGGGTTTACGGTATAGGGTTGCAAATAGCCTCAGCCCTCGTATACCCCAAGCCCACTATGGGAACCTGAATTTTAACAAATTTCAGGAGATCGCCACATACTAGCACCAATCTTTGCGCGCAAGACAGAAGCCTTATACAAACCAAACACCTTGGTCCTCAGCAATTGCACCACTGCACCTGGAACCCGACAACCATGCTTGGAGGTTCAGGGCACAACCCTAAACCCTTCCTAATTCATACTGTACTTATGACCCAAGCATACGCACCCTCAGTCCCCTATACGGCCATAACTGGGTTATATCTGGCAGTTTCAGTTGGGTCTTAATGACCCCGAACCTCCAACCCTGAACCCGGAACCCTAAACCCCCACAACAAGGAAAGCAATGGAGCTGACCATAAACCCTGCCTCGCGGCTTAGGGTTAAGGGCGTGGGGTTTTGGCCTAAGATTCACATTGTCGAGGGACTTATTTAAAATACGGCCCTTAACCCTAAACCCCCAAAAATCTCCCAATCAATGGGCTACTCTTTCCTAAACATGAGTGATAAACCCTAAACCCTGAACCCTGGACCCTAAACCCCTAAACCTTAAACCCTACGTAAACCCCTAAGCCCTGAACCCTGAACCCGGAACCCTAAACCCCTAAACCCTAAGCCCTGAACCCTAAACCCTACAGCTGCCAGGGAGGCTTGGCACCCGACCCATCGTGGCGAGATCCGTGATTCCTGTAGCAGCGCAGGCATGTGAGCTACAGTCCATTTTTCCGCGTCAAGGATTTAGGGCTTAGGGCTTAGGGCTCAGGGTTCGGGATTTAGCATTGGGGGCTTCGGGTTTAGGATTTAGGGTTCGGTGTGTAGGATACTACGACAAGAGTGCAACTTTCAAAGGGGAAAGAACATGGAACATGCAATGGAAGCTGTGGTTATATGGGGAATTAACTACCACAGGGACCCCTACGTCCACCCTTAGTGAGGGTTCAGGGCTGAAACTGCATGGGGTTCACGCAAAGAGTTTTAAGCAAAAATTCAAGTTATGCCTTTGGCCCTGTACAATTTCTACTATTCTTGGCTTGAAGGTCTTAGGGTCTGGGCTTTAGGGAGATCCCTTCCATGAGGGCTGGAAAGCATACTGCGGACATATGGACCATGCATATAAGTCCCATAAGGACTGCTTATAATTGAAAAAACAACCACACTTGTCCTTGTCTAAGCCAACATATAAGCCAGGGGGCCCTCCCCGTGTGTGGATGACATAGGGATTTAGAGCGGTGCTCTGAAGGATTAGCCACTGTGAACGGAGGAAATCTTGTACCACCCTGCATGAACTATAGTCTAAACTCCTGGTATCCCCCTTTGTAAGGATCCCCCCTCAAAGAGTTCAGATTATGGCTCGAATAGCCGCAATAATGGCAACTACCGTGCAATAAAAACCCGCTGTGGCGCAAGACTCCCCCCGAAACCCTGAACTCCCCCTCCTACACCCCTCAACGCTAAACCCTTATATAACTCCTAAACCCTAGGCCCTAAACCCCCAAAACCTAAAGCTAAGCCCCAAACCCCTAAACCGCGTAGCTCAGGTTAGGGACCCAGGAATGAAGCACTAGAGCTGCTCCTCATACTATGGGGGGTGGAGGGTTTTCTCCTACCCTAAGGGTCCAAGGACCCAAGTAATAGAGTTTTAGGACCCAAATACTATAATATTAATGGTATTTGGGCCCTAAAACCCTATTAAGTGGGTCCTTGGACCCTTAGGGCTATAGGGGGAGGGAACTACTCGTGTAAGCTGATGTTGAGCAAAGACCCGTAACGACAATGCCGCACTGGGCTTCCAGCGAAAGCAACGTTGAAACGCGATCTGTCTTGGGGTCATAGCCTGGAGTTACGGTTTGGTGCTTTGGCCCTACCCAACAAACTCTCTGGGTTCAGCTAGGGTAGAGTTGGGGTCCCATTCGAATTGAGCTGCCATGGCTTTATAAGGCTCATCTCGGGATGAAGAGTAGTAAGAATTCCTCAAGGTCATTTTCAAACGTACCCGTGTCAGCGTTCGGAGTCCTGGAATCTAAGCAAAGGCGCTTTCAAGACTTCCGTTCTGTTTGCTTCAGGGATTGGACGGGATGTGGTGCTTGCTGAGCACTCGAACCCTAAACCGTAAACCCTAAACAGGATAGTTTGCACACGTGAAGCAACAGTGTCACGGGACTAAACCAGACGGTTGCCCTACGCAAGTACAGGTTGGAATACTTGGAGGGTCGGAGGTTTAGGGTTTGGGGTTTAGGGTTTAAGGTTTGGCGTTTAGGGTTTAAGGTTTGGCGTTTAGGGTTTAAGGTTTGGCTTTTAGGGTTCGGGGTCTAGGCTTAAAGGTATAGGCTGAGGGCTTAGGGACTAGCTTTACAAAGCCCAATTCTACCTGCATGTATAACCCACTTATAAGCCCGCTCAGGCCCCCAATGTGGTCACACTTGGGCTATCAATGCCAGGTATTACTGGGCCATACCGTTGATACTAAAAATCTTGCATGACGTTAGTATACTATAGTACCATTATTCCCAAGGTATAGGGTACTTAGGGTCATGCAGGATTTTTAGTATCCACCGTAATTACCATGAACCTCCGAGTCTGGACTCCAATCTCTGAGTCGGGATTTTAAGCCTTACAGCTTTGCCACGCCTCAAATTTCGTACATCGCATTCAGCGTGAGATAACGACCCACAACGCCACAAAAGGCGCACATGCCTTTATTCTACATTATTTGGAGGTCTAGGTAGTCCACGTTCTGGAGCAACCAAGCCAGAAAAACGTAACCCCTAGACCCTAAGCTTTAAGCCCTAAACCTTAAACCCGAAAACCCTAAACCCGAAACCCCTTAGATCAGCGACCCTGGCCCTGGCTTTAGGTTGGGAAAGTATCGTTTGCAGCACAAGGGGAATGTTCGAACTATTTGGACTCTACCTACTAAATTATTTAGGGTTAAAGTTTTTGGTTTGGGGTTTGGGTTTAGGTGTCAGGGTCCACAAAGTATGAAGAAAAGTTTTCCTTGTTGGTCATTGTTGGGTACCACTGTTTAAACTACTTTTGGGCTTGAAGTAACTAACATTGAAAATAGTTGGGAATATCATGTGCTGCCCGTGGCGGAAAGCAACGCAGGCACGACAAAGGACATGTGTCAAAAACCGTGCCTTTAAATCGCCAAAGCCCAACGTCTCAAGCACGTCACCAGAATCTGAACCTTCAAAACCCGTGGCCAGCGCAATACCCTAAATTCCCCTAAGGGTCGAAGCACCTAATAATCATATACTTAC